>PVKU01007916.1:0-80422 GCA_004027475.1 Anoura caudifer
AAAAAATGCTAGTTCAACTGAATTGACACTTCTGTTTTCCTCCTTCTCTCCTTCTTTTTCTTCCCCTTCTTCTCCCTCTCTCTCCTCTTCCCCTCCTCCTTCTTCTTCCTCTTCCTCTTTTTCTTCTCCTTCTCCTCCTTCTTGTCCTCCATCTTCATCTTCTTCATTGTCTCCTCCTCCTCCTGCTTCTCTGACGTCTCCTTCTTTGGAAACCTCCTTCTCAGAATTTTATGCAGATGTACAAATGTGAAATAGGAAATAATGTTCTAACATAAAGGCACAGCTGGCATAGGTTTAGGTTACATTCCAGCCAAAACAGACGAGTTAGACATTGCTGTTTGGACAAACTCAATTTCTGGGCAGGTCGGCAGGCTGGTAGGACTCACCGAGGCACCCGCGTCTCCTTGCATGTTTAATGTTTGCTTTCTTATTAGAAGACATACTCCCATCTTAGTTTTTGTTTTTCAAACTCTATTGTCAAATAAAGTAGAAAAGTATTTTAATTTTAACTATAGCTAAAACCAAGAGACCCCATTTGGCTCTATTAGGACATGTTTTAGTGTTCGAGACTGGGATTACCCTCCCTGACACCTGAAAATTTAAATTTCTGTGCATATACATATGATTAGCATAATTAGTTACTCCCAGTGACCTGTTTCAATATGTATCGAGGCAAAATGCTCCTGCATACCCCTGCATGTACGTACCCCTACGTCTTAGTCATGGCATTATTTGTAGTATTTGAGTTATTTTATTCCCATTTCTGCATGTTTTGATTCAGTGTGTTGAGGATAGATAAAATTTTAATGTTTTGACTGAAAAATTGAACTTTTGAAGACAGATAATGAGAGGAGTTAACAAACAGGAAGCTGTTTCCCACGCTCAGTGAAACGATGTTAGAAACATCATGCACTGAATAATCACCTCCAAGTCGGTTTTCTTTTAGATTTCCCAAAGAAAAATCTTTATTGTTCTGCAACTTCATTTAATTCCAGTTGCAAGTCCAATTCTGTTGCGGTTGATGGCCGACATTAACCTTATTACACTCCCTTCTTCTGTGGGAAGGCCCCGTGCAGACTTCGGGGCTGTCTGTCTACCTGACCGCCCACAGAACCATCCAGATCTCCGCTGGGCCTCTGTTACTGGCCCATACGAGCCATGGCTTAGCTTTTTCTTATTTCTGTTACAGTTCCCAAAGTGTCTAAAATGTTATAAGATAAGAGAGAATGTAGAATGCTCTTGGATGGTGAGAAAATTAACATCTAGAGCAATCCATGCCCTTTAAAAAGGACTCTTTGGGGCAGCTGCCTGGGGCGTGGTTTGGTGGGCAATCATAGAATTAAGATTTCAAAAATCTTAATCACTAGAGGTCTGGGTTTCCCCATTGGAATGTTTTCAGTGCTGTTTTGAAAACATAAAAATGAAGAAAGTAGGAAGATAGTTCCAGGATGTCATACGGAACTGTGAACATAGTCCTTTGTTAAGACACTGTATTATGTTTTTTATGCTTTAAATTTAGTAGTGCAAATAACGAGCAAGTTAAATTTAATTCATTTTGCAGAAATAACGACTATTTAAAAAGTTAATACATGTAGAAGCTGAGGTCCAGGTGGCTGCGTGATTTATTTGACCCAAATCATAAATTCCCTTGTCAAAGGGCCAGAAGCAGATAGAGGCTTTGCTAATGACACCAATGTGTCCTCACACCAGTGAGATCTTACTGTTTTAATGTTTATCCACTTTTGAGTCCCCTCTGTCTGCATCCATGGATCCTTTGAATGTGTGAGCTTACATGGCAAAGGGGAATTAAATTTGCCGATGGGATTAAGGTTGTGCATCGGTTGCACTGGTGATAGGAAGTACCCCAGGCTCTCTAGGTGTGCCCCATGTAAGCATAAGGCCCTTAACTGCTGAAGAGGGAGGTGGGAGAGGCAGAGTGACATCACGTGAGGACTGAACTGGCCACTGATGACTTCGAGTGACCATGGACGGAGGGCACTGTGAGTCAAGAGGTGTAAGCAGCCCCTAGGAAGGAGAAAAGCTGAGGAAACAAGATTCTCTCCAGAGCCTCAGGAAGGGTGCTGGCCTGCAGACACCTTGATTTTGCTCAGTGACCTCAGAAGTGCAAGTGAAACACTAAATCTGGGTTGTTCTAGACCACAAAGCGTACAGCACTCTGTTACTGCAGTAATCGGAAACTAATACAAGTTAGAAACGGGTGTAAGTTTTAATTTGTGACTGGAACGGAATGATTTCTACAGCCGAGGAATGCAGGCTCTTGTTAAGAGAAAGTTAAGAACAGAAATGAACGTGTACGAATTCCTCTCCTCTTTCAGGGTCCACAAACGGGGCGTGTGGCTCCCCCAGTTCCTTCAGACCAGTGTGCATCGTACGGACGGCAGATTCCTATCCACAGCTGGAAATTGGCACACTTTTGTGCTGGAAGCTCCTTAAAGTTCCATCAGAAGTAGTGTGATTTGTTACATGAACGTAAGTTTCCACTCTTTCTATCGGTTCATTTTGTGCCTTAGGAACTTTATTTTTTCATTTCTTGCAATCTGTGAGGTAGGAGTAATGCTACTCATACCCTAGACAAGGCTGAGATTTTCCCTTTGACAACTTGATGTGGAAGAGAAATGCACTTGCTTGTTTGTTTTTTATAACAGAGAGAGCTACTCTGTAAGAAAGTCTTGAGGCTTTGATCTTGTTCATTGACAAACTGGTTTTCAAGAACTACATTGTTTTCTTCTCCTTTGTTTGTGCTCATACACTTAAATTTGCTTTATTTGGGATTATTTGGGTTTGCTGCCATTTTCCTGACAGCTAAAGGCCTGTAGTAGTGGCCTCCCGAAAGCATTGTGGCGATAATGGCTTTCATCCTTTGTTTCCTGGGTCCCTCTCAGCAGTCATGCTGAAAGCAGTTTTATTAAGACCAGGCAGATTTGATTTCTTGGAAAGATTCCTGGGAACATTGTCACATGAACTTTACCAACGTCTGTATCTGATAAACAAGGATCTTATTCAGCTTCAAGCCAGAGGGCCCGTCCGCTAGCGCAGCTGGAGAGCAGGCCAGCGCCACACAACCGGGCATCCGCTGGTCCTTAGCTCATCACGGTGGCTCATTAGTTCTTTTGCAGGAGTCACACCAACTGGTGTCACCAGATTAAGGATTAACCACCCTGTGGTGCTTTGCAATTGTGACTGTTTGTTTTTCAGGTAGCCCGGTGTGCAGCTTTTTCAACGGAAACTCAACTGTAGTTTAACTAGACTTCCTGCCTTCCTTTCCTGTCTGACATGAGATTAGAAACCGTGAGAGGATAGGGACGCGTTACTCTCATGTTAATGGATAAAGTTACAAATGTCGAACTGTGTGCCAGTAAGAGTCGGTGCATGGACATATGACATTACTTATTAAGAAAAACTATAAATGTGTTAACGGCTAGGAGATTCTACCACATAACTACTACTTTATTTGGATGCCTTTCAAAGATATGCTGAACGATTTCATGGAAAGCCATTGTTGTATAATGAAGCATTTGACTGAACTTTGTGCCTGGTTCCTGGAATTTCCCAAGCAGTCGGAATGTCTTTGTCACTAATGGTGGACACCTGGAGCCGCACGTGCGTTTATTATGCTAACAAGGTGACTCATAGCAGAACCGAGGTGGTTTCGGCATGGGGCCTGGTTTGGGCGGAAAGACCAAACCATGTGCTTAGAGGGTTTGGGCTTTGAACCACTTGATACAGTCCTGACTTCTGGGCATTGGGGAGCAGAGGGGAGCTGGAGAGTTAAGGTGAGGTTTAATTGCAGACAAGGCGGAGACAGAGGAGGACACTGCTCCTGCTCCCCTTCTGGCTGCCCTGAGACTGTGCCCCGCAGACCTCCAGCGACAGGGCGTGTCCTTGGCAGGCCTGCTCTGACATCCTTCCAGGCCTTTTCACAGAGCCCTGCTTCCCATGGGCTCTTGTAGTTTATAACCACACCCAGGCCTGATCCTGGCAGACACAGGGTTCTTCTGATGGGTGCTGTGGCTTCGACTCCCTGCCTCGACGTCTTCGAACTGAAAGCCAGTCTGGTTGCCCCCATCCAACCCTCCTTTTGTGTTTCCTTCCCTTGCAGTGAGGCTGGTGGTGTCTCCCAGCCTCCCCTGGTTCGCTCCCCATTTTCTCACACAGGCATGTTACTTAATAAAATTCTTATACGTTTAATCCCATCTTGGATTTACTTCCAGAAGGGTCTGGAAGTAAGACTAATATTTCCTGTATTTCAATAAAATTGAGCAGGTTAAAATTCTCATAAAGGTCTAACACAAATAGGATTTTGAGCATTTTTAATTTCTTTGACCTTTAAAGTAATTACTTCAGGTGGGAGCTTTAAGCCTTTGTCCATCCTCTAAAGGAGTCCGATGACATCCCTGAGAAGGCAAGTGTCACTCCTGATCACATGTTTTGGCTCAGCCTAGTAGATTCTATCTCTGTCTTTTCTAAAAGTAGGGGGCAGGCAATGCGTGCATGTGGTTTTTTTTCCCTTTTGGTTGCTGAACAACTAAAGCCATTATCATCACTCTTTGCATATATTGTAGCTCACATAGTTTTAAGTTACGTTGAGGTCGTTAGGAGGTTTTCTGGTTGGTTGCTCTGAAATGGAAGATTGGGAGACCAGGCACCAGTGTCTTCCTCCAAGCAATGCAGGTCAGCGCGGTGTCTGCTGGGACATGAGTAGCGCCCCCTGTGGGTTTTGTCATAAACAAAGCCTGAATGGGGTAGACTTATGTACTAATAAAAACAGTTTCTCTTCAACTAGGAAATTTAAAGAATTTTCCTTTTGTTAATCTGCCTAGAGTTTGCAGGAGAATTTTGGACAGATTTAAGAAACCAGATTCCCTATCCTAATAATTTTTTTTCTTATGACTGTTATATTTTCCTTAATGTTAGTAGAATATCCTCATTTTTCCTTTTTTCCAGATAAATATGTGGATAAGAAATGTTGCGATGAACCTCAGTGAGAGAGTAAATGGGTATTTGAGAACACGTAGCATTCAAAAAGTCCTTAGAGATTCATTGGGCTCAAGAAAGAGAATGACCATTGCTCAGAAAGAATTCATGGAGGTACTCTCAGTTTAGTAGTTTGCTAAAGTCAGTGCCTTAGTCCATTGCCAGGAAATAGCATACAGCAGAGTCAGAAGTCTGCCGTATGGTGTAAAAGAGAAAATGGCTGTACTTCCCAGTACTTAGCTGCTAACCACTGAAATTCTCTAAGGATTGAGAGATGGTTAAGAGCAATGAGTCTGTGCTTCCCAGTCCTCAGGCCAGCAGTTTGGTTCTGTTATGCTAGGGTAACTCTGATTTTTGGAGTATTCTTCACTTTAATAGCATATTGACCATCAAGAGCAGATCCTTACTGGTCCTACAAAACTGTTCACTAAAGAATATAAATTTTAAATATAAGAAATTATCTTGTTCTATAATTTCTGTGGGTAGTATCCATTTCCTGATGCCTTTCATGCTTCTTAATGTCCACGTTTGCACTACTGGTGGAATTCTTGTGCAGGATCAACACCTGAGCATGCACACCTCCTTAAATTTTGCACCCTGAGTGCCTTGCTTGCCTCAGCCTAGTCTCAGCCCTTCCTGTTGGTGATATCACTATTTCACAGGATCAAGTCTCTAAGGGATGGTTTACCCTGCACCAGTGCATCTTGGTTCCATGACTCGACACACAGCTCTTCCCTTTTTTTCACTTGTTGTTGTGGTCACATCATAAACCTTGTTATTACCAAAGCCATTTCTAAAACATGGATGTCAAGGATCCCATTTTTCATTAGCTCTACAAATTTGAAAGCTCACTGTCTTTGGTACCCTTACTGGGTAAATGCTAAGTCTAAATGAGCAACATAGTGTTACTTTCTCCATCATGCTCTCTCTCATATTTATTTTCCCCCTCACCATGCTTACAGCCTATTACTAAAATCATTCCCTTCCATGCATCTACATTTCTCTGTCATCTAAATTTACCAAACTCCTGGTTAAACTCAAGTCTTCTGGCCTATAACCAACAGATGAACATATTGAAAAAATTGACCAACGAATCAACCAGCATAAAAGTCAGCGGACTGGTATTTTTCAAGCTTTCCCTCAGCTCGAATTGTTCCACTCTGTAACCCCAGCCCATCTTCTTCTCGGGCTTTGACATGGATTTTACCGTGTCTCCGTCTTCTCAAACCTTCAACACCCATTTCTTATTCTTCACTGTCAGCTAATAAAGCCATCAGAACACAAACCTCACCTTAATTTATTTCCCTCTAATTTATTAATTCTTCTAGATCTGTGCTCATGTTCCCAGTCTTCCATTATGATGGATGAACTACCTCAGAACCCAGTTTAGACCAACCCTTTGCTGGGCCCCCATCTGCTCACTCACAAATTTTCCTCCCGAATTATCTCCTCTCTGTCATGCATCATCAATTTCTTCTTTTTACTGAATCAGTCCCAGTAGCATACCAATATGTCATAATAATTCTGATCTTAAAAGTTACTGAAACCTGTCCTGGACATCTACACCCAGCTGTTTCATATTTTTCTCCTTCCCTTTACAGCAAAACCCCTTGAAAAGTGTTATACGTGTACCGATTTTATGTTTGTACTCAGAAAAAACAGAATGAGTATTATAGAATAAGGAATTAATTAGAAGAATTAAAGGGGGGAAGCTGTGAAATAAAGTGACAAGAAGAGGAGTTGAGGGAGCACAGAAAAGTCACAAATCATTCTCCTGAAACCCCAGCGTGAGCGTGCAAGTCAGAGGCTTCCGGAAAGCCAGGCATATCTGGCTGCCGGAGTGGGGCCATGGAGCAGAGCAGAAAGTGGAGGCTGTAGCCACCATCGCCACGCTGCTGGTCGGCAGAGGTGGTGTGGGGAAGAGGAGCAACAGGCGCAGTCGGAGCAGAGTGAGGCGACGCGGGGTGAGTCCAGGGTAACGATTTCTGTGCCTGTCTCTCACTACAGCGAACTCCGGTAGCTCTCAGAGAGTCATGGCTACTGCCTCATTCTGCAGGCGGATTTCCCTCTGCCCAGCTCTGACCCAGAACCGCACAGATGGTGGGCGTCATGGAACACAGTTCCAGCACACCCAAATCACCACCTAACAAAAAGGTCATCACTCATTGTACTCACTCTTCCTGCTTTCTATTAGTGCTTTAATTCATTCTTATCAAGATTTTATCCCCACAATGTCATTAAATCAGTTCTTATAAAATTTACCTGTGAATTCATATCATAAGATTCAATAATTTTTCATGTATTGTGTAATTAACCCTGTAGCTGCATATGATGCAGTTCTTGAAATATTTCTTTCTTTTGAATCAGGGACACACAGTCTGTTGGGTTTCTTCCTTCCTTATGGGCTGAACTTTTCCATTTCCCTTGCAGGCTCTTTCCCTCCTCCTGACCCCTCTACGTGGGAGTGCCCTAAGCTCAGTCCCCACCTTCTTATCTGCCTACTACCAGTCTACTGATGATCTCACCAACTCCCATTGTTTAAATGTCCTGTACATCCCGATGACGCCCATATTTATATTATTACCCCTAACCTCGCCCATAAATCCAGACTTGTGTAGATACTTTCCTACTTGACACCCCTAACTCAGTGTCTAATAAACATCTCCAACGTAACATGTCCAACAAAACACTCTTTATCACCTTCCTCAAATCTGATATTTATTCAGTTGTTAGGACTAAACATTTCCAGATCATCCTTAGTTTTCTTCTCCCCTTACTCTCTGTAGCCAATGACTTTAAAGATATTCCCTTTAATTCGGTAATTTCTGGTCCCTTCCCTTCTGCCGACCTACTGTAAGCCAGTACCACCTTTCAGGTAGACCCATTAATCGCCTCCTAAAATGTTCTCCTGTTTTCACTTTTGCCTTTGGCAGCCTCCTCTCCACAGAGAGTCAGAAGCATTTATGGAAATGTAGGTGGGTTTCCACTCGTAATGGGTTCCCATCACACTTACTCCACCTGCAGGATTGCATAATCCGACCTCGCCTGCCCTTTTCCTGCCTCTTAGGGATTAAGTTTGCACTGAGCTTTCTTTTGTGTTCTTGGCTCTTGCCATCCTGAGACTACATGATACTCCTAAAAAACATCAAGGTCATGATTATATTTTGTTTTTTTCTCTGTCTTGAAATTCGATACTCTTGCTCAATCCATCCTTGAAACCTTTTCTGTGTTTGTGCCCTGGAATGACATCTCTTCTACTTCCCACTTATCTCTTTGGCCACTCTTCTAAAATTTCTTCTGATCCCTGAAGTATGCTTATAGTAGAGCAAGCGCAGGAGATGCTGAAGTTGGGTCTATCCGGAACAAGGTAGACCCTTTCTTAGAACATGAGGCATGACTGATAGGGTAAGGTTGGGCTGGGTGAGGAAAGGCAGAAAGATAGATGGGATTTTTCAGGAACTATTTAATATTGTAAATGCTCTCTCATTCATATTGGGTTGGCCACAATCACTTAGTGTAGGAAGTACAATACCAACTGAGCTCCAGAAAGCATGAGAAATCTTGGGTGACCTACTGAATTTCTATCCCAGAAATGTTTGTGATATATAGAACAGGGCCCAAGAAATGTACCTTAGGGATTTTATGATGTTCTTTTTTTAAAAAAGTTTATCTCTTTATTTTTAGAGAGAGGGGAAGGGAAGGAGAAAGAAAGGGAGAGAAACATCAATGTGTGGTTGCCTCTCACATGGCCCCCACTGGGGACCTGGCCTACAACCCAGGTATATGCCCTGGCTGGGAATCAAACCGTGACCCTTTGGTTCACAGCCTGTGCTCAGTCCACTGAGCTACACCAGCCAGGGTGGGTTTTTATGATATTCTTACCCAAATAAATGCTCCAGGTGCCAGGCAAGTAACCTTGTTCTATGTTCTCAATAACAGTTATCATTAATACTGCAAAGTTTTAAGGGCTGTACAATTGGGTTAAATAGT
This sequence comes from Anoura caudifer, assembly GCA_004027475.1. Lineage (NCBI taxonomy): Eukaryota > Metazoa > Chordata > Mammalia > Chiroptera > Phyllostomidae > Anoura > Anoura caudifer. The sequence continues at coordinate 8,986 of PVKU01007916.1, forward strand.
TCAACCTAAGATACCACAGGCTGGGTGATGGTTAAACACATTAACATTAACCTAGCCAAGTAATAGTCTTACATTTTATCACATACTTTCCAGGCTTAGTTAATACCAAGGAAGTATAGCAGCAAGGAGTGAATGATGTGAAGATTTCAGCCACTGTGGCAAGACTGATAGTGGAGATAAATAATAATTGTGAACCTAAGGTTGACCCTTTTTATTTATTTATGTATTTATTTTCTTTTTTGGCGGGTCCCCATAGCTAAGAGGGTTATGGCAGCTGGCTAGTCTATGGAAATGAACTTGACTTTAGAATTGGAAAGGGGAACCTCTACTGTAGCAGCCATAGTCTGGGCCATTACATACTCAGGTGCAAACAAAATTAATTCTGTTTTCATATAACACTGGTAAATGCTGTTTCTCATAAAGATAATGTTTTAGAAGATGAAATTTTGCCCTGGCTGGTGTAGCTCAGTGGATTGAACTCGGGCCTGTGAACCAAAGGATGGTAGTCTGATTCCCAGTCAGGGTTCATGCCTGGGTTGCAGGCCAGTTCCCAGCAGGGGATGCATGAGAGGCAACCATACATTGATATTTCTCTCCCTCCCTCTCTCTCTCTCCTTCCCTTCCCCTCTAAAGATAAATTAATAAAATGTTAAAAAATTATTTAAAAAAAGATGAAATTTCATGCTTTGAAAAGATGATCGTGAGCCTTGGAAGTTATTCAGTAGACGCTCTCCTGTAATGTGAGCTGTCAAGGGTTTTATCGCAAACACAGCAGAGTTCCAATCCCTGCAAGTGCACGTCCTGCAGCAGTTTTCTGGCCACCGAGACGGCAGAGGCAGCGAAGCCTCTGCACACGAGCAGCATTTCCTACTGTGGTCCTGTGGTCTAATACTAACACATGTGCCCAGTGGAAACCCAGGAGATTTTCGATCATTTTCCTACGTTTGTGTTCTAAGGGGTGTCTAACCTATGTTGGTTGTTTACGTTAAGTTACCGCATTTCCCATGTGATTAAATGCCTGAATAATACAGACTTACAGGACTGAATTGTGATGGACCATACATTAATAGGAGCAATGGCGGGGGGACATGCGCAATTTTACGTTAAGTAAAACCTTTCAGTAGTACCTGTTTCACCTCTTCCCCTTTTTCCCGGAGCAAATGATGGGAGTTCAGTTCTCACAGCAGAGCGCCACCCAGTGGAGCCCAGCCGCAGCCCTCAACGCATGGGCAAGAGCATCTGCGAGATTTCTTTCTTTCTTTTTCTTTTCGTTTCTTTCTTCCTTTTTTTTTTTTTTTTTTTGACTTTGGAGTATGAAAGGAGACCTTGGGTCATGGGCCAATGTGTTTGGAGTAATGATACTGGCTGGCTGACTCCTATTCTGGCTGGACTAGGACCGCTTGCCATTCTGCCCGCCCCCGCACTTGTCAGGTATGCTTTGCAAAGCTATGTGGGCCTATCAACCCATCAACATTGGTAGTCATGGGGCATCTAATGGGAAAATTGTGTACAACCACTTTACATTTCAACGCAGAAGAGCTTGTGCAATCTCCTTTTCTTTTCTGGTATCATCATGATAGCCTCAATGTCAAAAATCATTAGGCAAAAAGGGGAAAGAATATATCTTGATTTGTACTCCAGAAACATTCCCTAAACTATGGCTGTTAAACTAAAAATAAATCTGCTGAAACCGTAGTACATGTTGTGCGTACCTCTGCCAGAGGTTGTTGCATTTAGTCACAGCTGAGATCGGTTGGGTGTTTTATTTTCTATTTCACTTTTAAATGATAAGTCTTATCTAAAGTTGTATATTTTGTTACCATCACCTGAATTAAGTAGTATAAGAGGACTGTAAATATATTGACAAAGTGTTGTTTTTCTTAGGCTGTACTTTCAACAATTCTAACATGACTTTTTTTGTTGTTGTTATTTGCTTGTTTTACTTTAGGCTTCTCTGAGAAGAAAACAAAGAATAGGAAAATTCTGAAAAAAACTTTTTGTATTTTTTTTGTGGTAACTGAGGTGGTAGAATAGGGTAGTAGTGTAGGGTTATGGAATTTGCTAGGGGTATCAGTCAGGCTTCAGGGCTTTTCATCTGGATAAGAGGGTGATCTGTACTTAACTCACAGGATTGTCCTGAGGAAATGAAGTGCTACTTTTGAAGGATCCAATGTGTGTCATGTTGGATGTGTTCCGTGAATGTGAGGTCCCCTTTCTTTCTTCTCTCCTTCTGGAAAATTCTACCCTATGTGAGGGAAAGAAAAATAAAATAAAATTCTTTTTCTTTTGTTTTCTTTCTCCCCTGTTGAAGCCAAAAAAGTATTTAAGGAAAATACTGAAGTAGATGCTGCAATGGAGAAAACACATGCATTTGGTTTATTAACTTTCTAGTTAAGAGATTTATTCCCTAGCTCGTTTAAATATTTTGAGAAACATACTGTTACATTTAAACATGAAATCTGTCTCCCCGACCCTTCATGAAGCGTTTCCAGTTTCCTGTCTTCAAGTTAGGAAATGATGAGGTTGAAAGCCTTCTGGCCTCAAGACACCAGCATTTCTGAGCTGACCACGAAAGTTCATTCAACTTCTCATAAATGCCTCAAGACCTTCAAATGCAAAACATTTGGACAATAGACTCAGTCGGGGGACATGATGCCAGTCTCCTCGGTTGGGCCATTTATCAGACCCTGATTTGTGGAGTACCAAGTTTCAAAGCTGGACTTTTCCCCTTAGATGCTGCATACCATTCGAAGTATCTCATTCCCTGATGTTTGTATTCCTTTTTGCCCACGTTTCACTTCTTACTCTACCCAGCTTCATACTGTCACAGTTATTTTGCCTGTGGTTTTTCTCCCCCTTTGAGACATTTTTTCAGAATTTAGAGTTTTGGGAAGGAAATATAAGGTCCGACTCACTTAAGAGAACTTCAATTTATATTTTTGACAAATATTTGCCCAAAATTATATCAGTAGAGCACCATTATCTTAGTGCAAGTCTGGTCGGTAATAGCCTCCGTCTTGACCTCTCAGTATAAATAAATAGGATCTCAGAGTTTGTAACCATGGAGAAAGCAAGAGTTTACAAACATTTATACACAGTTATAAAGCTCCCCTGGAGGAAAATGGGATGCAACTGAAGGGAAGATAAATGATCTTTAAAGATGTTTCTCAGATTGGATTGTTCTTAATAAATAACTTGGTTCTACATATTTTTCTTTCTTGGAGCCAAATTCTGCCTTTGGTGTGCTGGCCTGTTCTGTCTGTGCACAGAGGGAGGTCCGAGTAGGGAAGCGTGCGTTTGGGTCAACTCTGAAGAATTCAGAAAAAGTAAAAACGTGCATGGCTGTGAAAGTTTATTCATTTCAGTCAGTGAGTATTCACTAACATCTGTGGTCGTCACCAGGTAGGAGCTTGTTTGGATGACAGGCACGAGGAAAGCTTAGGCAGTGACACAGGGAGCGGATGGCGAAGAACCGAATGACAGTGCACTGCCGGGGAATGGTGGTGCTCAGCTGGGGTGATTTTGCCTCCCGGGGGCAACTGGCAGTGTCTGCAGATGGCTTTGCTTGTCCCGACTAGGGTGCTGGGGCGGGGGGGGGGGGCGCTGTTGGCATCTTGTCGGGCAGGTTTGTAGGACTTACAGTAACGCCCTGCAATGCGCAGTCCAGCTCCTGAGACAGAGTCAGCTGGACAGAGAGTGCTGAGGTGGAGACACCCTTCTGAAGAAGTGTCACCAGAAAGACAGCCCATTGGGGGGCAGAGGCCTATGTTTTGCAAAATCCTGTCAGCCTATCATCATATAAATAACCTTAAAAATGCCCTTTTCTTAGAAGAAGTTGGAAGATGTCTATTGATCATACAGGGTAGGGAAAAGTAGGATTACAGTTGTGAGTATGCAAAACAGAGTTTATTCTTGTGTTCTACTTATTAATTACTGTATTATTTTCCATATGAACAGCTATAAACCCACTTTTGCCCCAGTCTGTATTCTTGCTGTTGAGGAGCTGAAGTGCCATCTGCTTGTTCGCTGGGCACCAGTGTGGTACTTCTGAGTGTCTGAGTTTGGGCTTAACCTTCCCTTCCCTTGGACCCAAAGAAGTCCCTGAGATGGGGTGAGGTGACCAATATCCATGACACAAAAGATTGTCTTTTCCCAGGCTGTCCTCTATTCATCCCAAAACTAACACGTAAACCATCTCCACAGGTGTCCCCATCCATCCACCCTACCTGCCAAGCCAGGCTTGAATCCCGCCAGAGGACAGAGTTAAGGCCAAAGGGGCCTTCCCCACCACTCACTCTGGTGCTCCGCATTCAGGAAGGGCACCCATGGGGTGAGAGAGAAGGAGCAGGGCGTGGAGGAGGGGGAGAGAGCAGAGAGATGGCGGGAAGAGGGGTGGCCCTTTCGACGTCGGTTCGAAACTGTTCCCAGGCCCAGAGATTTTGGGAGGTCTTCGGTTTGGCCGTGCTGTCTCTCAGCGTTCTCCCACTTCCTCTTCGGAGAAGCCTTCCCTAAACTTCCTGGAGGCTTTGGGGCCTGGTGTCCTCCTGCACCGTCCCTGGATCTCTCTGACTGAGCATTTATATTGCATCCCAATGTTCATCTTGCCTGACAGCCTGAAGGCATCTGAGAGCAGGGTCCGTGGGCCCCGAGTGCTAGGCCAGGGGCCAGGGCCCTGTTGGAACCGACACCTGTGCACAGCAGATGAGCCAGCACCCACAGCTCCCTGCTGAACTGCATGCAGGGAGCTAACGGATGAAGAACCCCGTTTTCTGGGTTGTTGGGGCTGCGGTTCTGCCAGACACCTTTTCTCCATGGTGGAAATCACACACGATCGCAGTGCGGGGTTCGTTTCCTGTCATCTCCATCTCACGCTCTCGAGTTCTAAGTCTCTTTTCATAATTACTCTCAATTTATACTGATTGTATGTTTTATCTCTTCATTGAGTTGCTGGCTCCTGGATGACAGAGTCTGTGTCCTATTTTTTTTTTTTATACCCACTGCATACATCATTTACAGGAAGGGGCCTGAAAGTGTCTGGCATTGCTGCATGTAAAACCTCCGCTACTTCCATTGGCTCATGTGCTGAATGGCAGGGGTTGCTAAGAAGGATGTTCTTTTTTGTTAATAGAGACATTTTTTTTCTTGTTATTGAATCCTGGCTTCTCATGGCTAAGAGATGAGGGGGTGACAGGTACAGTTGAGTTTATTCCTTAAGGATCTTTCCCTTGAAATAATTTACCTACAAAGGTAAATAATAACTCTCTGGCATAAATCCAAAAAACACCCAAGTAAAGACACTAGAAAGACAACACCAACAGCTAGGCTTCAGTCTTTGCTTCTAGGGCAGAGGGCCAGGGACTGGTGGTCTTCTTCATTATTTTGAGTGGGGAAGCAGAGAAAAATGAAAATGAGCAGGGTTGGCAATAAAACAGGAGTGTTACTGGGAGGGAAGAGAACAAGATTTTATTTATTTATTTTTTTAGGATTTTTTTATTTTTTATTTTTTTTAGAGAGGGGGAAGGGAAAGAGAAGGAGAGGGAGAGAAACGTCAATGTGTGGTTGCCTCTCACATGCCCCCTACTGGGGACCTGGCCTGCAACCCAGGCATGTGCCCGACTGGGAATTGAACTGGGGACCCTTTGGTTCACAGGCCTGCACTCAAGCCACTGAGCTACACCAGCCAGGGCAAGAACATGAGGTTAGTTGGAAGTGAGAGAAGAGTGGGTTGCAGCTCAGGCGTTGGTCAGGTGTACTGGGCACGGGGGAGATGCGGAAAGTGAGGGACTGGGGACACTGGGCGCCAGGGCGCACGAGCCCTCCACGTGACATTGTGTAGGGAGTCTTGTTTTTAAGTTTTATAACAGAAAGATGAGTTGTAGACTCAAAGTAGATGTATTAAAAGGCAGTTCTTTCAAGCCTTCAGTCTGATTGTTACTTTGAGGAAGCAGTGATTTCATATAGGGAAAGAAATGCCAATTTTCATACTCCACTTGTTACTGCTTAGTTATATTTGCTTAGGCAAGATCTGACTTTTCTCTAATAGAGTGGAAAATTCTAAGTGTGAGGTTTGCAAATCTGTAGCTCATGTTCTCATTCGATGATAAGCTTAGTTACCATTAAGTAAACTTAGAGATGACCGATCTTATCTCCTCTTTCTCTTTCTTTAAATATTTATGTAAGTTTGCATATATGTGTGTAAAATCAATCAATTATTATCTCTTGGCTATTAGAGTGAACATCCATTATATGATTTCAAATAAAAATTTGAAGGTATGCAAACTGCATTGTTGTGGCTCACAGTTGCTCTTGAATTATACATTACTAGACACACTCTCTTTTGCATCGCACAACTGCAGATTGTAAAGTGCATGCAACCTACTTACACAGCTGATGGTGGGCAACTGACAGGAGGGTGAATCGGCAGGCAGGACCCCGTGCTGGAACGGGCTGGGGCTGGGGCTGTGGAAACGCCAGAGTGCACGCCAGGCACGTTCCCTCATCTCGTGCCTGGCCGAGAGGCACTGGTGCAGGGAGAGTGCTGAAAGCAACATGCCCGCTTTGTGAAACAGGAAACAGATAGGATTATCCATTTTTTTTTTTTTTGGTTAGACTACCGTCTGCGATAAAGCAGAACAAATGTGGCTGTTGCTTTGCCTGCATTAAAGTTATGAACAAGAGAGGAATTTGGCATGAATTCAGCAGTTGATAGCAAAAGTAAAAAATATCCTAGGAAACTCAGGGTTGTTTAGATGATAAAGGCCTCATTTGGTAAGTATAAGAGTTAAATGAAAGCAGTCGGTAGTCAGTATACGTTTGGTTTTCTGTGTTGGCTGATGCACAGCACAGGGAGAGAAATAGTGATCCTCACATCTTGCTAGTGCCTTTGGGATCGGGACCGTGAGTCTTTGCATTGTCTCAGGCTGTTCTGCAAGAAGCTCTTTCTCAAAGGATAAACTGTGATTGGGCAATAGTGCTTGGTGTTAACGTGAAAGAAGACTGGATAGGCCAGAGCATCATCATTAAATACGACGCACGTAACACACTGGCTCATGTTAATTAGTCTGTCAGTAGAAAGCAAGGGGCTCCAAGTGACTGTGGGAAAGTGACTTGGTGATTTGCTATTGCTGGTCAGTCTCACAAAAGGAGAATTGTCCACTGTGACAACGTAGAGAATGGGGAATCAAAGAATCTGTTAGGATTTGGAGAGGGTGGTAGTGAGAGAGACGAGCATGAGGAAATCTAAAACCTGTTTGGTTGATTTCCTGAAAATAAAATTTGAATTTATCTTTGTAAAACCAAAGGAGTCTCATAGTTAGAAGATTGGTATTTTATCATGTAAAGTTGGTCTTTCGTACATATTCACCTTATTCAGGTGAGCAAAATTTCAAATTGTTGAAAAAGGAAAGAACCCACATTTTAGACACCAGGACTGATTTTTGATACAGCACAGAAGAATAGGGTACAGAGCAGAATCACAAGAACTTGTGAACATACTATGCAAATCCTTTACTGGTGCAAAATTTCTAGGTGCTGCGGCTGCAGACACGTTGCTTCCTTAGTTTGGACACGTGTAGAAGACATAATTACAGGACAAGTGTAAGTCATCCTAGCAAATGAAACCGTACCACGCAGTATATTCTGTGTTTTAGTAGAAGCTTGGATGATAGACTGGAATCCCCAGGTAAAGGATCTGTCACAGACAACAGTTAAGTTAATCACACATGTTTTCGTTTGGAGTACAGTTAATGTGCGCTCTCCACTCTATTGCTAGTGACTGAGATGTGAAGAAAGAAGTAGAGCTCACTTTTATGTGAGCAAATGTGAATACTTTACTATGAGATGAAGGGCGACGTACTTTAGTCTGGGAATTACTTTTATTCTACAGTACACTTTATGCTCCAAACAACTTGAAAATAAATGAGTTGCTGAATTCTTAATTAGGTCAAATTAGTTATTTGGTACCCTTCTTCTCCCCTCTCCTTCTTGCTTTCTTTTCCTCCTTCCTTATTTATTAAACAGCCAACCAATCCCAGGCATTTGGTTAGGTGCGGTGACATAATGACGACTAAGACTGAAATCATTTTTCCCATATGGACTTAACATTGATGTCAACATATCCCTCAGATACAAACCCTGGACATTTTTAAGTTTTCACATTATGAGATAAGGTTCTATCTCACTAGATAGAGGAGTATTTGAATACAGAAAAGGAATTCAGCCCTTCTTGTTTTCATGTCTCAAGGACACACAAGCACTTCTGATGGAGCTGAAGAAGTTGCAATATTGATTTCTGTGCGGGCATGGTTAGCCTGGTGGAGTCAGGTAGCTGGAAGCCACTGTTGGAAGTTGCAGTGCCGTTCCTAGGCTTTCATGAAGCGTGTCACCTTCCAGAGTAGCTGCGTGAGGCAAGTGGGGGCCAGTGGTGGGGCTGGTTTCTTTCTTACCTTTACCTTTTTAGATCAGTATAATGTAGCAGGTGTTTAGCTCAAAATCTCTTGGGTGGACGGGGCCCTCTGGTTGCACTCCAGGGAAGAGGAGGGGAGTCACCTAACACTACCTGGGTCTGAGGAAGGGTGGGCCCAACTCAGATCAGGGGCAGGAAACCTTGTTCTGGCCTCCTTTGTCCTTCCCATAATTTCCTTTGTTCTTCGATGTTTGTCCTCCTAAGGCTGTAGGAGACCGTTCTGCATGGCGTGGGCCCAGCTCCCACTCGGAGATGCACAGGACCCATGACCATGGATAGACTCTCCCGTGGGGAATCAGGCCTGCAATGTGCCTAGGCTGCTTTGTGCCTTGCTTTTGCTAAAAACTCCCCAGCATGGAGTGTAACTGGTTTGACCACTTTTCCCTTTTTCATTTGCAAATATCCTTCTTCTGTGATGTGATTAGCGGCATCTTCTCCTTTGTTGTCTGTAAAAGGTAACCACCTAAAGCGAACCTGTGCATAGTTAATGAGGACCTTCATGTAATGTGCCCAGTAAGACAATAAAAGCTCATTGAAGCAAGGACCGTGGCTTTTGCTCCCCTTGAGAGAAGCCATGCTGTCCCTTTTCCTCCATCGGACTCAGTAGTCCGTGTGAGTGTCTCATTTCATCCATAATGATGTGGATACCGCGGGCCGGTGTCTGCATCACAAGGCAATCTGGCTTCTGCTGCCAGGCAATTCCCGGGCGGTTCCTTAATGGCTAACTCTCTATGTACAATGTCTCCTGTCCCTTTCTCTGATTTATTCCATGTCTCTGGAACTCAGCATTTGGATGAATAAGGTATAACCTTCTTCCAAATAATGCCTTCTTAGGTAGGAAACATCAGTCCTGTGAAGTTTACGCACTCTGATATCATTGTATTTTGTGTGTCTATAGCCCGAGCTTGGCGGGGAATCTGCCGATATATCTCAAATCGTACTCCAGCTCCCTCTGGTTTGGTTGTTAGGAAGGCAAGGATGGCTTTGACTGACGTGTTCATTGAATTCTGTCTAATTCACATCGTCTGTGTCAGTCTGGAACATTTCTTCAATAGAACAGAGATCCTTTGAATAATGAGAACGTAGAAGTGCCAATTTTACACTTCAAGGACCCTCTCAACCATCGGCATCACATTGTACTGATCAAATAATTGGTCCCATTCACTCTAGGTGGCTATAAACAATGAATTAATTAGCTTGGAGATCATTTTTAATTCCCATTATTTTTTTGTCACTTTCCTGTTTTAACGCCGTTTTCAACAACAGCATTAAAGAGACATGCTGGGTAATCCATTCGGTTGGCCCAATAATACAAGGTTCTGATGTTATCTGAGGGTTTCTAGTACCCAGGCGCTCTTATTGAGCCCATTCAAGAGGATAAATGATATGAATCTGCACACATGTTGGTGCTTGTTTGAACATATTTTTGGTGCACACAGTCTATGCTGCGTAGAGTAGCGATTTACGGCAGGTGCACCAAGCAAGGAGGTTGTTCAGGCCTTAAATGCTCCTGTGGGTTTGTTACGCATAGCATCCTGAGGTTTAGACATTATACTGAAGTGGCCCCATGACCACGCAAAGCAAGTTATTTTTTGCTGCCTAAAAAGAAAGAAATACACATTCTTGGTCTTATTTCTGCCTTTTTTTCCCCACCTGGTGTCATCCTCAAATCGTGCAATAGCCTCAAACCAGGAGGTTGCAAGTAACTCCAAACCGACTTTAACAGGGACGTTCCGTCCTGCAGACAGTTCCTAACACAGAATAGACTCTAAACATCCTCAGATTCCCAGACAAGAGGCCATCCTGGTGTCTGGTCCTCCCTGCAAGCCCTGGGCTCTGGTCTGCTTGCTGCACGTGGTTGTCAGCCTGCACCCCCTTCCCCAGCGAAGCGCTGCCCGGCCCGCTGCAGCCTCCAGCACAGCAGCAGGCTCAGGAGGGCCAGGCTGGCCCCCGGGAGAGATAATCCCGGAGACACTGCACATTTCCTAGGGGGCAGTCCGCAGCAGTGGGGTGGCTAGGCAGGGGCAAAGCATACGAACGATTTCAGATCCCAGATTCTGTTCCGATACCTGGATGAATCCAGTTGAATTCATGGCCAAAGCGTAAAATAAAAGAAGAAACATTTTGAAAGGAAAAAAGAAAATTGTTGATGGGGGTCAAGCTCCCTCCTTCGAGGTTTCACTTTCTTTTGGTTTCCAAGTTTCCATTCTCCTAAATCAAGCGATGTAATCACTTCAGATAGGTTGCATTTGCTGTTTGCTTTTGGTTGTTGTGAGTAGCTATAAATTACATAAAAAGAAGCTACAGTTGCACTTTCAACTGTCTTTCCAATAAGGATTTAATTTAGGTTTAATGGGACAGTTTTCATACGTTAATTAAATGCTGATGGATTATGAGAAACATATTTACTTTGGTTTACCAACAAGGTACAAAAATATGTTTTAAATCTAAATTTGGCATTTATCTAGTTTGCAGATTCTTCTGTAGAGAGATACAGTTCTTCAGCATTAGTGTTTATTTTCCCAAGCTTAAATTGTACATGGCAGCATTTGCTATCAAGGTTCATAGTAGCACTGCAGAGATATACGTGGGAGCGTTTGAGATCAGTGAGCGCCGAGTCTTCCAACATCAGTTATGCATTTAAAAATCAATCGATCTTTTTTTATAGCTGTATTTGTATTTTTGGAATTTGACCATCCCTAACAGGTAGTTATACAACTCTGCCCAATGGAATTCTCTTCTCAATTTTCAATATACTACTTATTAATAAAGGATACATTTTAAGAGTGTTTTCTTCAAATCAACACTTGCCATCTAGGAGACTGATTGTCCTCTCTCCAATGGAGATCACTTTCCCTCACCATCGTTACGAATACTCTTGACTGAATTCACCTTTTTTCATCTGAGCCAGTCCCCCTGCTCCTCTCTCTCTCTCTCTCTCTCTTTTCATGTGCGATCATAACCCTCTCTTTCTCCCGTCTCCTCTTCTATCGTTTTATCCCTAAAGCTTCCCCTAGGAACCTAAAACCTGGCTTCCCACCAAAGTGCATTGTCTGGAGTCAGAGATCTTAAGAGCCCTGAGTTAGGTGATCTCCCAGTCTCTGGGCACTTTATACAGACTACACGGTGGAACAATGGGAGCCAGTAAGAGTTGGGAGTTGAGGAATTTTCTGAAAAATGGGGCCAGTGAGCGCAGCGAATCTGGATTGTTTCATCTCTATTTTTTTCCTCAATAAGGAGCATGAGGGTCTTGACACTCACGTTAAATTCCTACTTCTGCGCCCACACAGGGATGTGCAGCCAAAGGCAAGAGGTGACTTGGAGTTTTCTTTTTATCAAAGCAAAACAGCTAAGATCCTTGACACAGGAGCTCTCCTAACAGGTCTCATTGGACTTAAAAAAAAAAAAAAAGAAAGAAAGAAAGAAAGAAAGAAAGAAAGAAAGAAAGAAAGAAAGAAAAAGCCAAGGTAAAATCACCTGTGTGCTTGGGAAGAGAACACGAGGGGGCTGTTGTCAGAAGCCACACGCAGGGTGGTCAGAGACACAAGCATTGTAGCTTTAAGTTTTCTGTGAAGTCAATTTTCTGAAATTCAAATTTTGTGTAATGTATTATTTTCTTTACCGGTAGCAAATCAGTAATCCCTTTAAGGGACAATAGATCTTGGTTTATTAAGTTGATATGTATAAGGACAAGAAAACAGAAATGATTAACACTGTAAATTATTTGTCTGAAGTGTGCTATCTTATTTTTCTTTGTTAGCTTAATTACAAATGCTTTAGAAATACTTCTGAAGAGTAAAATAGTATTTTTTAGTGATCTACATAATTTGAATATTCCTGGCCCTCTTATATGTCATAGTGTTTTGGTTCTTTGGGAATTATTGGCACTTTCAGGACGTAATGAGGTAAGATAAAAAAAAAAAATCAATGAATTTACCTCTGCATATTCAGGCAATGGAAGTATACAGTAGATACAGCTTTTTCAAGCTTTCGTTGGTAATAAATTGGAGTATTGTGAAAGTACTAGAAAGTATTTGTGCTAGTTAAGGTACCAGAACTTACATAGAATGTAAATACAACTATTTCAGTAGCTTAATACAATGGAAGTTTAATTCTTGCTCATGAAAAATCTCACACAGACATTCCTGTGTGACAGGCAGCTTTTGTGAAAACATGAACACAGTAACCCAGCTTCCCTCTACTCTTGGCTTGGTCATTCGCAACACCTGATTCTAAAACTGTCCCAGAAAGGGAAGGGGGCGGGGCTTGCAAATCATATGCTGTATGGGCGAAGCCTGAAAATAGTGGTTGTCACCTCTACTCATATTCCGTTGGCCAGATCTCAGTCACATGGCCACATCTCACTGCAAAGAATGCTGGGGACTGTTGTCTCCATGTGTGTCCAAGAGGAAGAAGAAATGGGTTTGGTGACCAGCTAGCTAGTCTCTGCCATTGTGCTATTGGCGATTTCAAGTAAATGACTACAAAGGCAAGATTGAAAATATTGCTGCAAATAAGTATTTGAGAAGATCTATCTATCTATCTATATATTATATTATCTATCTATCTATCTATCTATCTGGACTGTTCAACCATAGAAACAGAACCATTAGGCAAGCTATATCTATATTAAGAGAATTGCTAATGTGATGTGCGGACTGGAGAGGAAACTCTGAGCTCCTCAGGGGGGGGGTCTGGAGGAGCAGTCCGGTGCTTTCTGGCTTGGCTGGAGCATCCGTCCGTGGTGGACTCCCTTCCTCTCACGGAGTCCTCGGCTCTCCTCGAAAGGTCTGGCAGCTGTCTGACTTGGGTCCATCCGGGTCATCTGGGAAAATCTCCTTAATTTGGGTCAACTGATTAGGGGTTGGATGAGTATTGAATGTTAACCAGAACTAGATTTTTAGTATTAAAAATAGACCACAAGAACCTCTCCTGTAAAGTTTTCAGCTAGTTTATTTTTATCATTTTGTTATTTGTTTCTAAGTGAAGATTGTATATATACTTTAGGAGTGGATATATCTTTTTTTCCCCAGTAAATGAAAAGGACAATAAATTTTCTCTTTTCATCATTTCCTCCTACACTGTAGAGACTTACTGATGTTCTATATAAAACCATTCATCATATACATGCAATTTATAAATAAGATGAAGATACTGTTTTTGGCTATTTTGGCAATTTTACAGCAAAGGAAGCTGAGGTTTACAGATGTTTACCACTGTAGGAGGTCAGCTATGAACCTGACATCAAGTATGAACCTGACATTTGTGGATAAATCTCAAATGTGCCTCTGTGTGTATTTGTTACAGAAAGATGTGATAACTAGATGTATCCCCCTTCCCTGCCTTCTGTCCTTCCTTCCATCTCTCTCTTTTCTTTGAGCAATTAAAATTTTTAAAAGCTGACAGAAGTGTTCATTAGTTTTAATATTTTATCAGCTTGCTCTCTTTCACAAAATTATGAGTGATACCCATTTTGGATTTTCAGTGATTGTTTCACCAAACTGGCTTTTGAGCAATAGCAAGAGTGGGATTTTAATTAAGGAAGTCAATAGCAGAACGTAGGTTTGAACCATGACCTTTGGCTCGGTCCTGTGAGTTCGCCTCGCTCTGCGGCCACGGCGCGTCCTCACCGGCCCAGCCCTTGCCCTGCTTCCCCCGACTGGTGTGGGCTGTGCTCCTCTCGGCCAGGCAGCCCCCCCTCCTCGCCCCGCACCTGAAAACCGCTGCTTTGTTTATTGTGTGGTTTCTAAGGGCCTACATGAATTTCGTCTCCCTTGATTAAAATGATGTTAAAGTTAACTTAGTAGTAGTGAAGGTCACCGGAGACTGCTTTGTAATGCATTTAAAGGTTTAATAAAGGAATCAAAAGGAGTGACAGCCTTAAACTCCAACACCGAACTGCCTTCCAGCTCAGACGCTGGAAGGGGCAGCACTCTGAGGGGCCTGGAAGCTCCGGGGAGCCGAGCTGCAGTGAGCGGACCCGCGGTTTGCAAAAATGAACGCTAGTTCAAAATGGTTTTCCGCAGTGTCCCTCTGACTGCCAGGGGCGACTTGGTCGTTCTTAGTGTAGTTTTTCAGATCTATTGTATATACAGCCCTGACTGATTGCCCGAGTATCCTGAAGTCCTGAGAAGGCTCCTGCTGTTAATTGTTATAGTGCATGAACAAAAAATATGCTAAATGCTTTCAATGTTCCAATCTTAAAAATCACATTTTGCAACCAGATGATCCTTATAAATTTGTTTCCCAGAAGATCATAATCCAGTATTGAAAAATATGTACTTTAATAGCAAATGTTTTCTTAGTTAGCATCTGTTTTGTAAGGTTCACAATGCAGGAAAATGACATGTTTGAGGGTATAGAGCCTTTTTAAATAATCAGGAGCTCGTTAGCCGATTTGGAAGTATGGCATGTCCTAGCTCTGTGAGTATTAGGAATGCACCGGGCGAGCAGGAAGAGGGTCTGCGAGAGAGGCTGCTCTGATGTTATAGGTAAAATAATTTCACCAGAAAGAGCCAAATGAGATATATAGTTACGCATAAATCAATACACAGCTGTGTAGCAGGCACCTCATGTTGGATCCATCAGACTGTTGGTGAAAAAAAAAAAAAGTTTTGGAAAGTGGGGGAGGGGTCATGGAATAATCAAGAGCAGGTAGAAATCCCATTATAATGGATTCCATGAGACAACTAAATTGTTTTGTAGTGACTGCATACATCGCTGTAAATATTTCCATTCTGCGGGAGGGAGAGAACGCTTCAACACAGCTTATCCAAAGCAAATTAAGAGGAAAAAAATTGGTGCTTTGAACTCAGAATTAAAAATGGGGTGACAAGTAAGATGCTTATACCACATACTCCTGGCTCAGTAGTTTGTTTTGATGTTCTGTTCGAAAAGTTTATAGGTTTTTAGTGGGTAGAAGACACGGAACCTAGTGTTGTTGATACAGCAAGTTCACGAGGTATTGAGTGAGTTGGGCCAAGCTCGGAAGACACTTGCCACTGCAGACGGTGGTGACAGTGGGGATGCAGCAGCAGGGCCCGACTCATCCTCAGCCTGCCCTTCCTTGCCTTTCTTGTGGAGAGTGCTCAGATGGCTGAAATCATCCTTTCTTGAATCCCCCCTGATACTCTTCACAGAAACTTGAAATCAAGGAAGATGGACTCTTAAAGTTCGATTTCCAAGGGGTGAAAATGGTTTTCAGTGTGGATCCAGCAAACTTCAAGGAAATGGCTTCTCTCATACAAAGTACAAACTCTTGCCATAACAAGAGTATCTGCCACGATGGGGGGTCGTGTGGAACATCATGGTGCCAAGAACAACTAAAACGTTCCTGCTCGGGCACCCTCTGGAGCTCCAGCCATCCCCGTTCTCAGAAGGCATCTGGGCAGCCCTGCCCCTCAGCTACGGGACTCCCACACCCAAACAAGCTAGGCTTTATGTCCTGACTGTGTTGCTAAAATAAGAGGTCATTGCTGTCCGGGTTACCAATTACAAACACTCACCATGGGACATTTTTGAAAACACGGAATTTTGGAGTCAGATGTTCATTACGAGTTACGTTATAGATGAAGCAAATGAAGATCAGGCCAAATGGTATTTGAACAGATACTAGGCCTCAGGCATCCTGACCGTCTTATTCTCTTTCTCTTCTCTCTATAATTTCACTGCTTCTCAGTTTCCGAAAACACACCATTCTAAATGTGTTTTGTCCTGGGATAACCGAATCCTTCTTTCAATTGATACTAATTAAGTACTTGCTAAATGCAAATGATCTGACTTGGCCCAAAATCTAGCTGTATCCCTCAAGCCAGCCGGAGGGTCAGAAATACTTGAGAAATTATGTGGGAATGTAAGTTCTCTGATCCCACATCAGACCTGCTAAAATAAAATCTACATGTGTAGGTCTCGGGACTTTATATGCTAAAAACCAGCCCAAGTTCAATAAAGTGACGAGAAGGGCTTGGTGCTGTTGGTAAGAAATACGTACACACAGAACGTAGTCTTGTTATTTGGCTCAGCGCCTTGTCCACCCTCCGCAGCGCCCCCACCCCCCGCCCGGCCAATGCTTTCTTTCCTCCTGCAGTCCTTCCCACCTTGCCATCCTTTTTTCCCTCCTGTTCCGGACTTAGAGCACCACTCTTTCCTACCTTTCATCCCAGCTGTTCTCGTTTCTGAATGCAGATAGAAAGGCTGACCAGAATGATTTCTGTTGCTCTCTTGCTCTGCAAAGTTACCTGTATGAGTGAGAGATGGGTGTGCAAAATCTGGAGGAGGAAGTTGCACACTTCCAGTGCAGGCACAGCGGAGATGCACGTGGATTGCCCTTAGGAGAGAGTGTTCAGGAAGCCGTGCAGCTGACTGAGTCTCCACAGTGCCCCTCTCTGTAGCCCGTTCCTCGTGTGGCTGTGTGTACAGGGACCATTCCATGAATTACGTGTCCCCTGGGGCTTGGAAATAAGAAGAAATGTTTCCCACATGTTTCTCTTGACTGGTCTCCTGCTCTTGGGAGACTGTCATTTTTAAAACTTAGTGACCTAAAAATGTTCTAATATTTTGAAAAATGTCTTAAATCTAAATGGGCCTGATGCCCTACTGTAGGCTATATAGCCAACTAAATTCTAATTTTGTGACAAAATTCAAAATCTCCATGAAAAAAGGAAATGTATTTGATTCTTTATGGAAACAAGAATCATAAAACCAAACCAATTCCTTGACTTTTCTCACCAGCTTGTTGACATGATATTGTGCAGGTACTACTTACAGTTTGTAATTATTGATCAGTCAGGGAGATGAAGGAATTGTATATACTGAAATCTTATTTAAGCATCTGTTGACTTCATTTAAATAAACCCACATCAAACTTTTAAGTTAAACGTAACTCCATTTTAGTAATTATTGTCTCCTAGGTATTTTTCATAAAATGAAATAAAATATTTTGGATTTTTCATCTGCTTAGTGCATAATGTAGAAAAATATTTTTAAATGACATGAAGTAAACTAATCATATTTTACAACAATAAAAATAATTTAAATAATGATAATGGAAATAAAAAATTACTTTTCATTTGCCTGCCACATAATGTTTTCAAACTGTCAGTGCTAAACATTTACATATTTAAAAATCTTCAAGCTTCTGTTTTACCAGATATTCTTTTTTTATTGTATTTTTTTCACTATCATTTCTATCCCTTTTACCCACCTCCCTGCGGCAGTCACCACGCTGCTGACCAGCTATTCTTTGGAACTGTGTATTTTATAGCCAGGAAGGGAGACAGACACAGGCCAGGATGTTAGATATTTGCATGTCCCGTCAAAACAGTTCATCTTTTATAGGAGTGTAGAATACATAGCCACTTGCTTACTATGCTGTTAATTATGATGACGCTGTTCCCCGGAAATGAGATAAATGAGGCGTGGAGAACAATCTACCTAAGAAGTGGAAATGATATCCACTTATTTGTGATAGTTTTCCTTGGTTGCATCGTGTCTATACTTGAAGACTGCCCAACTGATTAGGAAACATTACATATACTTATTTTTCAAGTGTATTTGTTATATTCCATGTATATATTTCAATCCCTAGACACCTGTTCAGGTGAGCTATTTCTAAGTTGAAAGCAATGGGCCCAATTGTTAAGCTAAGAGAAGCTTGAACATATACCGGGCTCTTCCTTTCCAGGCTTCTTAACAGTGTGGTGTATATGTTAGAGTTTTTTACGCAAATTTCCTTGCTTACTTTTTGTTCTATGTAAAAACTTATGAACCCCATATTAAGAAAAACAAGAGATGTCTACCAGAGAGGCAAATTTAGGGAAAATCAAGATATATTAAGTCACTTCATGTTTTATTAATAATGTAGGAATTCCAAGCCAGACCTGGAAAAATTAAAATGGAGAAATGTCAAACATTACATTGCAAAGAAATACTGATTAAACATGATGACAAAAATCAAGATGATTTCGTATACTTAGTTTATTATGAAATATATGAAAAAATTGCATGAGGTCAAATATATTGTTTTACACATTGGAAAGCAAAGTCTTCCTGAGTTTATATCGACTCCCTTCTCTGTAGACAGCCCTGTCTGTGCCAGCCTGACTTGCTTTGTTGATATATTTTGAATAATGAATAATTTTCTCTTGTTTGAAAAATGAAGGCCAGTGTAACAATAATATGGACACTGTATTGTCACCTTACAGGTTAATTTTAAAATACTCTCTTTTATCCAAAGTAGACAGCTATTGTGGCAAGAGAAAAGTTGCCACATCATAGAGCCTTTCAAAAATTCCAAGCATAATACGCCTGTGCACTTAAAACAAGCGTATGTGCCCAAATAAGACCAAAATCCTAATACTGCTGTTTCAAATGCATATTAGCTAAAGCATATTATTTTCAGAGCTGACAATTGAATTAAGTTCAGCAAATGTCTTTTAGAACTTCTTGGACAGCCTCTCACTGCTACCCACGTAACTGGTACCCAGCTGATGCTCGGTGTTGGGGAGTGGAAGCATTTTGTTAGCTGAGGCAAGCTCTGTACATAGGCATGTGAACATCACTTGCCCTCAAGGTTCTTTCAATTAGCTAGGGATTCAAACAGCACAGGAAAAAGAAGACATTTCGGGAGAAATAACTGAATGAGGAAGAGGGAGACACTGGGAAAGCTCCGGCAGTGCTTGGGGGCAGCACAGCTCCTACCCCTGCCCTCCAGGCTTAGAGCTTAGTGCTCTGCAGGGCAGGTGCGAACTAAACCTGGAGGAGGGAGCTGGCCCCGGTTTGGGAGAGATTTTAGCCTGGACCACATTTGTACTTATGTGGTCAGGACAGGTTTTGATTGCAGAATTGACATGACATTAGGAAGCCAAATGGCTGGCAATGTTTACCAAGTGGTCCATGGGTCTGAAAAGGGAGGCTGCAGGAGAGGTCCAGCAAACAGGCAAAGCAAGCCATTGGCTGCAGCCTGTGCTATGTTTATCGAAGAATTATTATTGTTACTTTCTGAATTCACACGAGCTAGCTTTCCAGTGTTTATTGGCAACTGTAGAACACTTCTTAGCTTATCTTTGCTAATGCTCTCTTAAATCCATACCATAATACCTTTCTGTCTTTCTTAGGTAGAATAATTAGCTATAAGGAACTTCTCAAAATACCACCTGAGTTAGGATTGTGTGTGTGTGTGTGTGCATGAGAGAGAGAGAGAGAGAGAGGCATTGGCTGCTATCACTGTTCATATTGGTTATTATTAAAAACTACAAATATATGTGGGCCATAATTGGAAGATAAAAGCATGTATGACTGCCCTTAAGATAAAATATTCTTCTACTCATCATATTCAGATTTGACTAAGACTTTTGGAAAGACTTTTGAACTACTCTGCAGGTACTTTATTCGTGATAATTAACGTTCTTATTGTATAATAAGCAGTCGCTGTGCTAACACATTACATTTATTATCCTACTTAATATCTGCAATCCTTTGACTTATGTGTTATCTTATTCAGTTGCTAGAAGAATAAATTGAGGTTTAGAGACTTTAAATATTTTCCATGTGTCAGGTTGCTGAGTAATAGGGCAAGTACCCAAATCAGTCTGCTGTTAAATAATGCTACTCTTTCAACATTTCATGTAATTGAATCATTGCAAAAATATCTTTCTTTGCAGTCTGTATTATTCCCACTCATTTTTAAGTTAGAGAACAATACATCCACACAGAAAATAGCTAAGCGAAGGTCTAAACACAGAGAGTTTCCAGCTCCAAATTTCATGACCTGTATCAATGTCCTCATCAGGCTTAAAATTAAGAAACAAAGTAAAAGACAAATAATTTGGGGCCTTTAGCGCCCTGCGAATCAGTGACTTCTCTAAAATATTACTAGCTCATTTAGTTTTGCTTCTATTAATTACAGTTTTAGATTTAATGAATTTTGATAGCAGTGTTATTTGCAAATGTATATTTGTAGTAAGTTTTATTTCTATTATTTTCTTGAATCGGGGACCTAAAGCTCCGTGTTCTTCCCTGGAGCTCTGTTTCTCGTGACCTCTAGTAATCCACTGGAAAAGGTTTGTGCGGCCCTAGGCATCTTCAAGGTGGACTTCCTGCCACTTTCTCCTATCTATCTATGCAGCTGACTAATGAGTCCTTTCTACGTCCACTTCAGATTCCCCAGCTGCATTTCATTTAGTTACCTGATACACTGCACAGGCATGAAGAAACACGTCTTACAAGGCTCGTGTTCAAGAATGCTCTCAGATCAGTGGGTGGCGTGTTGGGGAGGGCAGGGAAAGGGGATGACAGAAAGAAAATAATGGCGTTCCTGCAGAAAGGTGATTCTTTAAAATGCACAATAAAGAATTTCTTATAACCCGGATCGCCCCGACAACATACATAATACAATTTGAATATATATCTTAACTTTCAAAACAGCGTTAACTTATGAAGGTGAAAGTGCTTGTTAGCATTTGCTTCAGCTTGCATGGGAGAGGTAAATGATTAGTTTTCAGATGTTTAATAATTCAGGGTTAATTAATGGGTCTTAGGGGCCTAGGATTCTTAGGAATGATATTTCAAACTATAATACAAGCTTTCAAGTACCACCTGCAAAATGAAAGTGTTCTGTGGGTTGAAATATATTAATATGAGTTCAAGTGCCGATCATAAATTTTGTTCTGTTTCTCCTCTGAACAAACACAGCCCAGGGCTGTAGAATGTGTGTCTGGGGTGGTCTTGGTCTTTGTGCTGTTGGGAAGCAGTTTGCTGTGTTGTTCCAGAAACATAGATGTGCTATGTTATGTGCTGCGGAGAGTTATTTTTGTGTGTGCATGATAACCTAGCCTCTTCTCTCTGCCTTCGTGTTTAATTTGGCTTTAAGATATACTAAGGAAAATATTATTAGTAAATTCAACAAGGAGGAAGCTGAACTGAAAAATCACCTTAAAAGATTTTAGACACCTGAGCTAATCACGCCATGTGAGGTTTCAGTGAAATGACTGAATGGTAGAGAGCGTTCCCTTCCGAAGTTGTCAATGGCGTCCCAAAGGCTGCTCTGTGCCTGTAGATGTTTGGCCCACGCAGGGCTTTTGAACAATTTTATGACTTTCCAACATTCAAAAATTTGAAGATTTTGCCTAAAATACCAGATAACTGGCTTCCGTTGAAAAGTCTAGCAATACTGAACAGACCTTCCCATCCGACCACCGTGGAGGCGAGCGGCAGGGACTGGCCACTATACACATTTGCTAGGATGCTCGTTCCGCCAAGACTCCTGAGGAAGCAGCAGTTCTTCCAGGAAGAACTGAAGGTCCGCAGGGGACTGGTGTATGTGTCCGTACAACCTGAGCACCTGGCAGAGTGTCTGGCTGTAGCGGGCCGGTCAATCTTTGTCACACGAACCCCGCTGTAGCCTTTGACCAGACATGTGCTGGATCACCAGGATTTGGGTTCTGCAGTACGACACCTACCAGTCCTTACTGCATCATACTCAGACTGCATCTCCGCTTATGTCATCCCCCTGGCCACCTAGGCATTGAAGAGTTTATTGCTTTCAAGAAAATGTGATAAGCATATATAAAACACAAAATTTACCATTTTAAGCATTTTAAGTGTACAGGTTGGTGGCGTTAAGCATATTCACAGTATTGCGCAACCATCGCCACCATCCATGTCTGGAACATTTTCATCTCCCCCGACTGAAAACCCACACCTGATCCACAGCACCTCTGCACCCTTCCCACCATCCCCTGGCGATAACCATTCTACTGTCTGTCTCTACGGATTTGTCAGTTTGTGCCCCACAAACCTTTGATTTAACATATTACTCCTGTTTGATTTATCCCTAATTTATAAGGCTCAGAGAGATTAGAGAGAGTGTGTACATTGTCATATAGCTAATCAGTGGTAAACCTCTCTGGAGCCCCGTGGTTTTTCTTCCTCCTAGACTTGGATTCTTTTTACCACCACATCTTAAATTACTTATTTTTCCCATTCACAGAAAGACGTTGTAGATTTTGAAACCAAGAAGGAGAGACAAACTATCATAATCAAGTCAAAATGGAAGTCATCCTACAAAATTCAAAAAGTCACCAATCATGTGATAGTGTTTCAACAACTGCGCATACCAAATTCTTAAGGAGTAGTGACCATTAAAAATCCTTCTAATATATCCTCCGGGGACTTACCTGATTGCGTGTGGCTCTGTTTTGGCTCCCCAGTGAAAATGATGTGTCCTGGCATAAGCATGCAGGCAGATGCCCTGACGTGTTTCAAATGCATGCGTTCAATCCACCCACCAGCCTCCACTGACTGGCACTGGTGACCAGCACCGTTTCAGTGGCTGCTTTGATATAAGTCACCTATTCATGCACCCTGAGAAAGGTTAAAAGTGATTAATTTTTTCAAGGAAAACATATTAGGTGTGAACTAATTTAAACTGCGTTTGACTGAACCCTTTTTTGGGAGGGTTAAGACTGAAGATCTAATGCACTCATGAACAAATAATAATGCAGGAAAGAACCCTGAGTTTCGTCCATCACTCGCAGTGGTGAACCTCCCTGCAGCCCCACCCTGCACTTGGCAGTTGAGACCCCGCCAGGTAGTCTAATATTGTCTTCTCTTTATTCTCTTCTCAGTCCTTTGTTTTGTGGCTCACGGTCTTTTCACTGTTGTTGGAAAGAAATGGACTTGCAATTGTTTGTGTTGGTATATCTTGCCCACACCTAGTAAATTCTCAGGGAAGTTTTGTTGAATTAATGGAAGTGTGTGTTCTTAACATCTCTAAACCATAAAATAGATTTAAATGCTAAAGAATGTGATATTATTAAAGGCATTTAAATTATTTATTATGTTTCCTTTCAAAGGAACCAGTAATCCTGTTCTTCTTAGACAGAATAACACTTAATGAGTCCCATGACTCTTCTCTTAAGGGACTGTTGTGTAATTGATAAAAAAGGTGTAAGATTCTGACAAAAGTCTCCCTTTGATTTTCTGATGATTTAGAAGCTAGATTGTTTTTGAGAAAAGGCACTTTGTATCAGCTTGAATTAGTGATGAGGCCAGAATTCAGGTTCATCGTGTCCTCACGAGTATACAACACGTTTCCTGAACTCTGCCCTTTTATTGGGGTTGCAGTTTGCTGCTTGTTCACCCGTTGTTTTATCTGAATTAGTCTGTGAAATTTCAGTCTTTGTGTTCTCTTAACTTTCTCTAAAATATTGTTAACACTTTGTTGATGTTTCAGATTTACCCTTAAATCTATTTACCCTTAAATCTATTTATAATAGATTTAAATCTATTTAAATCTATTAAATCTATTTATATGTCTTAAAATGTTTAAACCTTTTACCAAGTACATAAATGCTTAAAATGCATGTACTTTCTTTATAAGCCCACAGAACAGTGGTGAATCTGATGTAAATGACTTCCAAAGTGGATCATTTGATAATACTCCTTATATGACAACATTTTTAGTCATAATCACAAAATGGAATAGATACTAACAGTGATAACAGGAAAAGAAATGCAGGCACAAACTTTTTTTTGGTATTGAACTTTATATCTATGATCATGCCAGTGAAAAATTAAAAAAAATTATGGATTAATAATTCTTCATTTCTTAAGGCACCCTTTTGAAAAACAGGGAAGAAATGCATGAAGAATGCCTTCAAGAGAATAAATTCTACAAGATTCAGGGAATGACTTGTGCATGCAATTACAATATTGAAGTACCTCAAGCAGTATTTCTTCGTCTTTCCGAGCACTGCGTTATCACTGTTGAGTCTGAGTTTACAGATACAGTAATGCATTCAGCCATAGGGGCTGGAAGCTGTGAACTGCACCCAGGCTGAGCTCCAGTTATTTCAAACCAGAAAAATCACTTGTGTTTACTCTCGAAATGAAGGAGGCCGCTAGGGCGGCTGAGTCCGTGTGTGTCGAGGCTGCCTGCCTCACTTGGGCTTTCCAAATTAACTTGCCTTCAGAATACTACTTTTATTAAAGGTAAATAATAAACACATGCTTAGTGGGAGCATAGATATATTTCATTAAAAGTCAACAGTAATAGCATCCATGTTTAGAACACGGAGCCGAGATTTTCAGGCTACAGCCTGTGGGCCAAATCCCACCTGATCCCAGAGCAACCGTTTTGGGGGAGAACAGGCGGAGCAGGAAAAGCCTCAAACGCCGGTCTGCACGCGCACACCCACGGCGGGACGCATCCTGTTGCGCGTGCGCGTGGTGCTCTGGACGGGCTGTATGGAGAGCAAACACAGACGGTGGCATTTCATCTCCCAGTGGCTGTGAGTCTTAGGTGTTGGCTCTGTCGGTGGTAAATGTGGTCAACATGAGTGTAGCTGAGAAAATATGGTTCATGTGTCTGAACCTCCGCGACTTCTTTGGGGAGGGAGTCCAAGCTACAGCTTTAAATCAAAACCTTCGAGGAATTATGTTTCCTCAAGCAGCTTGACCTTAGTGTAGTTGTGTTATAGGCTACATTTTCCTTAAAAATAGTTTAAAACCTAGAAAACTGTTTTTACATAGTAAGGTTTTTGAAAATTTCTCCCCCTTTGATCTAACCTTATTCAAGTAAATACCTGTTATTTATGTAATTAAATTTCCATGACTTTAAAGAACATTCTCGTACTTACAGGGTTTCATAAAGGTTTTCTTTTTTTCTTTTTAAAAATTTTTAAAGATTTTATTTATTTTATCTTTAGAGGGGAAGGGAAGGAGAGAGGAAGAGAAATATCAATGTGTGGTTGCCTCTCGTGTGTCCCCTGCTGGGAACTGGCCTGCAACCCAGGCATGTGCCCTGGCTGGGAATCGAACCTCGATCCTTTGGTTCGCAGGCCCGTGCTCAATCCACTGGGCTACACCAGCCAGGGCTCATAAAGGTTTTCTGTACATTAAAAATAGTAATCCCGCTGCATTCTTTGCGGAGCATAAATATAACTTGTAAGGAAATTTTCTTTTGGACAACGTTTGCCTGAGCCACATAGCTCATTGTGTCGTCCATCTCTCTGCGGATCTGCGCCCCAGTGGAGTGGTCATTGCTTCTTTCTGTGGAATCATTGGTAGATATCCCTAAGTTTATCCTGCAGGGGCTGCGAATTTCGCAACTTAGTCTATTTGACTATGATATTGCAGTCATGCTGGGTCTTTATTATAGTGATTTTTTTCTCCATTTTGTGTGTAGCATCCTAAATAATGTGCAAATAGGAAAGGCCAATTTTATACCTTAAAACTATATAATTGCATATCCTTGCCACGTACCAAGAACTTCGTATCTCTGCTGGGCTGCAGTCTGGTGGTCCGCTTCTGCCCCCTCTCCTGGGCAGAGGGACAGATCTGGCTCCGAGGTTTCTGCAGGTCCATGACCTCATCGTCTGTATTTGGCTCTGCATTCAAGGGCTACATGAATGGATTTTCAATTGCTTCATTTTTCCTTCTAAGTTATCCTGTTCTGCTTCATGGATATATAACTGTTTATTTTATGGCTTTGTCTCCATATGTTTTAAAAAAGGAGGCCATTATCTATCATTTCTTTACTTTGGGAATAGAAGGGGTAATTTTATATGCTTTACCCTCTATCTTCAACTAGAAAAAATATGTAAGTTTTTGCCCATAAAACCGAGAATTATTTGTAAAGCCCGTTATTTCAGCCCAGAAGGGGAACAAATATTCTTCTAGCTAGTAGCCTAAATTTGTGCTCTCTGCATGAAGGACCTGCTTCAACTCCAGGATCTGCATCTCTGTCGCGCACAGGAGCTAATGTCACCGTTAATGTAGCTCAGGAAACCAGAGCGAACGGCGAGACTCGCTGTTCCTCACAGTGAAAGTAGCAGCAGCCCCTCTCGCGGAATGGTGACGTGACGAGGTCGACGTCACCGAGTGCACGATGGCCTCAAACCCTCGCGGTTCGGGAGGTGACTAATGCACTTCGGGTGGTCTTTTTTGACTTTAACTTTCTGAAGTCCGTGGTCTTTTCGGCCCGGTTGTCTGTTTACAGAGAGCGTACCACCGGATCAAAGGAAGGAGGACAGGCACTTCCTGCATGAGTCACACAACTGGAGGGGTTCATAAAACGCCACCGAAGGCATCTGCAGGAGAGTGGGCTTGTTTACAGTGTGAGTGGCTGGGACTTGAATCACGGTGTTCTTTTTCAGCTCTCATTTCATAATTTCCTTTCACCATTAATCAGTTTCTGCTTCTGTATCTCTTTTCAAGCCTCTAATTGGAATCAACCATCCTCTTAAGCTTA
Organism: Anoura caudifer; assembly: GCA_004027475.1. Lineage (NCBI taxonomy): Eukaryota > Metazoa > Chordata > Mammalia > Chiroptera > Phyllostomidae > Anoura > Anoura caudifer. The sequence continues at coordinate 35,700 of PVKU01007916.1, forward strand.
CCAAACTTTAGCTAGTTCCCACATAAACATCTCTGAAATCGTAATATTCTTCTGGAAGACTTTTTAAATAAATTGGAAAAAATTTACTTTCTACTCTAAACTCTCCCACAAACATAGAGTACTCATAAAATGCTTTTATCGCCCTCAACTATTTTCTCAAATTATTTCCCAGATGATTATTATACATTTAAGTCAGATTGTATGCATATATTTTGTGCTTTTGTTCTTACTGCGGATAGCGTTTTTGCGGTGTGCTTTACACTGTTGAAGCATCTGGAGATGGTAAAAACTGCATGAATTTACCTGGACAATCAGCTCTGTAATGTCAAGCGTATGCCCAGCCAACTAACCCTTTCGCATTCACTGTGTCATGTAACTGTGGCTTTAGTGTAAGTCAGTGCCAGTTGCCAATGACACCTATTAGCTTTCTTCACATATTTTTTTGTTACTGTAAAGAAGATGGGACATGCTTGTGGAACAGGGTAGTGATTCTGGAACTCTAAAAACGTTGAATTTTAAAAAGTCAACATTAATAACCATTTATTTGAAAAGTAATATAGGTTCATTTATTATGCAAGTAATTCAAACAGTAGAGGTTTGTACAAAAAAAAACAGTTAACAGTAGTATTACTTTCCTCCTTTAGTCCGAACTGTCTGCAGTACCCAGTTCTAAGGATTTGGTAATATACTCTGGAAATATTTAAGTTGTACTTTTCCTATTCCTGTTATGATTCTTAAAGTGTTCCCCTCCTTTATTGTGTGGCTGTGTGTCCTCCTCGATGATTTTGTTATTTCTCTGTGGAGCTCTTTGGCAGCACAATCTAGTTTCCGACCGATCGGAGAGTCCCTGGGGGAATTTGTCAGCTGTGCCATCTGCCGTCCGCTAGTTCAAAAATGGTAGTGCTGCCGATTTTGAACCCCGGGTGGTGAGCGACAGTGACTTCACTGTGAATGCTGTGTGCTGAGTTATTAGAGGCGCTCACTTGTGTTCCCTGCCACAAACAGGTAAATGCTGCTTTGATACGTCCCCCTGGAAGAACGTGGGAGCCCAAATGACCTTCCCGCAGTTCCAATGGCCCCAAAAGGGGCCCCTGGGCTTCTCTCCTAGAGAAATCAGTACTTGTTACCTTCAGGTTAAACTTACAAATGCAGAATGCTTTGAATGAGTAGGCGTGTGGTACGGCATCTTGTGAATGCATTTCTAAGAATTATTATTGTAAGGATTCAGTCTAAGCCCAGCTTATGAGTATGAGAAACGTAGAGCTGAAAACCTGAATAAACAACAGGAGAGGCGGCATTTCAACTTCTACATGTTTCACAAAGGACTGTGGGATTGTCCCACAAGCACAGGCGAAATCATGGAAATTTACATTTTCCTTCTGTGGGACAGTTCCTTCTAGCGTTATCCTCCGAACAACAGCTCTTTCTTGTGCCAGGATCCTATTCCCTGAACTGCAGCTTGGCAGCAGCCTGCTCTCAAATTTCAACCACATGTATTTCAAAAAATCAAAAGATCCTTATTTGGACTTTAGTCACATATCTTTAAAAGCAGTGTTTGTGCGTCAGATTTAAAAATAATTGAAACCAGGGCCTTCAAAAAAAAAAAAAAAAACCAACTTCTCTTCCAAGATGTTTCAACTTCAACTGATTCCAAAAACATTGAAAGCAACAGAATGGAAACGAGAATAGAAACCGCATGCGGCCTGCAGCGCAAGGTACTGCCTGTGCCCGCAGACGGGGGCTCAGAGCGCGCAGCCCGCCCCCAGGCAAGACGGGGTCCGCGGTGTCCGAACCTGCCTGACCTCCGGCCTGGGGGCCAGCGAGTCCCGCCCCTGAAGGTGTCAGCCCCTGAGCCCGTCTTCTCTAAGGCTGAACTCATACCCAAAGATGGGAACATATGTAACTGTTGGGGGCTGGTGAGTCAGTATTAGAAATCACATTAAAAACTATACACCGATATATTTCACGATCACAGTGGGTTTCCCTTTCTGGGACTTGCCTCTTTTGGGGGAAGGGTTCTTGCATCCTGTTCTCCTCGCAACCTTGAGAAGTCTAGGAGGCTGTGCTTACGTCCTTGGGAGCCCCGCGGTTTGGGGTTGGGTTTCAGTTTTGAGTATTTGTCAGGCTGACCTATTCATGTGAAAACGGCTCATATAATTGCTTTAAGACCTGTTCTTTTTTGTAATTGTTGGCTTTAAAAGAAAGTGAAAAGAGCCCAGATACCTTTGAGAAAAAGGAGCCCTCCTTGTAAATTGCAGATAAAGGGCATCTAGTCGTTGGCCCACGCTTCCTTGTAGGGTCCCCCGCTGCGGGCCGCGGTGTGCAGGGCCGGGTGGCAGCCTTCTCTCCGGTTCCCAAGAGCAGTTAGTTAGTGTTCGCCCCCTGAAGAGACACCATCAAGGAACTTCACTCTGCCTATAGGTGAGCCAGGATATGCGAATGTGTAAATACAGTGAAAAAAGAGAAAACGACTCGATTTTTATGCAAGTATTTTTTAAACTCTGCTACCTATGTGACCCTTCGTTTGTGTAATTAAGGGGCGTACAATATTGGTTATTTTAATTAGACAAGCCTTTGTTTCTGACCACAGTGCTAACTCAGTTTGTGGTTCTCCCAGCCTTGCGTTCTTTGTTCCAAACACGGGCCACATCCTGCGGACTCCCCTTCACAGGGCACTGCTGTGACCTGCCCCTGCTGAGCTCAGCCCCTCTCCGCACCGCTGTTTTCTTCTGCTCAGCCCCGGCCGAACGCCTGAGTAGGAGGCAGGGCTCCTTCCAACTTACAGTTGTCCTTCACATCCCTTCCCAGTCTTAACGCCCACCATCCCCTCGCCTCCCCCTTCCCCACCCTCATCTGTACTGTAGAGAACATTGCTTTTCTTGCTGGAGCATATTGCGAAGAGAACAGATTTCAGAAATGTCACCTTCATCACTCATTAGCTCTGAAGTCTTGGGAAAATCATTTAATATTTATAATATTTAATATGTTAACAGCATTGTTCTATGCTTGATACTTTAACTACTATTGATACTACTTTTTAAAGTGCATTTTCTAATAGCTGTTACCCTAGAGGGGAAAAAAAAACCTCAACCCTTTAAAACATTACATGATTTCAGCATTTCTTCTCTGGTTTCCTTTTGAAACATTCATAAATACCCTTTATGTGGGCTATTAAATAATCTGGCTACTATAAACATTAGGACCATCTGTAATCTGCACACATAGTTTTTCTTCCTGGTATCTTTATAGGTTTTTGAAACACAATGAACTTATGGAATTTACTCATTTTTTTAAGCAAAATATTTTAGCCAATAAATAGAGCCTGGAAAATTCCTTATGTCATGGATGTTTTTATTGTGGTATTTTATCATTTGATTTATCAAGCTAGGAGGTATCAGTTTAACAACCTAATGGAGCTCAAAAGAATAATCTCATTTTTCTTTAAGAATAAGTTGAGCTTTGAAATTGTATCTTCATTGAAAAAATGTGAATTGACCCACTAAATCTGAATTGGAAAGGACACATGCTTTATCAGTCTGAAAGTTGTACAGCATCAGATACTCAGCCTATGCCTGACTAAAAAATGGTATTGCTAGTTCATTTTTCTTTTTTCTTTGGATGACCCATAAGTCTTCGGCAGATATTTCTATGTAATTATACCTAAAGACAAAACATGTGTTAACCTCTGCCCTTTCACTATCTTTTTGTATTCATTCATGACTTCTCTTTATTTTTTATTTATTTTTTTAATTTAAAGCTTTTATTTATTTATTTTTAGAGAGATGGGGAAGGGAGGGAGAAAGGAGAAAGAGAGGGAAGCATCAATGTGTGGTTGCCTCTCACATGGCCCCTACTGGGGACCTGGCCCGGAACCCAGGCATGTGCCCTGCCTGGGAATTGAACCAGCAACCCTTTGGTATGTAGCCCATGCTCAATCCACTGAGCTGCACCAGCCAGGGCTCATGACTTCTCTTTAATAAGTATGGATAACTATACACACAATTGTTGAAGAGAAAAAGGCATCACTACAAAGTATACAGAATACAAAAAACATAGTGAAATAGCATTTCCCTAAGTGAGGTAAGCATACCAGTGGTAGAATGTGAAAATAATATTAGGAGCAGGCACATGAACAATTTTCTTTTTAATTTCTACTTATTTTTTATTTGCATTAGAAAACTATATGTACACCCAAGTCTTGATTTTATGGGGGATAGAAGGGTATCTTAAAAATAATGAACCATTGAAAAGAAAAACGCTAAGTAAGGGATGTACAGATTGTGTGTAGGTAGGATAAATTGACAAAGTGGTACAGGAGACAGTGAAATAGGGAGTTAGCAGGCAGTATGTTAAGGGTCCATAGCAGCATCACAGTAACATTTTTTAAAAATAATATGATTAATTTCAGTAGTCTGCCTTCTCGGTATCAAAAATAGATTGGTATTTATTAGCTCAGTTCAGGTTCAGGTGAAACTGCCCAAGCTCATGACTGTCACATGGGGAGGAAAGGAAAGCAAAAACACTAACTTGCATTTATTTAATGAAACAGTTTCTGTGGACGTGCATGCAACCTCAAGCTACTGTATCCCCTGGGGGAGGGAAGGCACATTCTGTGACTTCCCCTGGATGGTATGTGTAGACCAAACCCTTTAACTCTCTAGTGATTGCTCTCTCCCGTTTAATTCCCTGTGAAATAAAACCCGTGGCTCGGTGCTGCTGAATCGCGTCCATCCTTCCACCTGCACCCTATGACCCGCACCCTAACCATTCTCCAGCTTTGCACGAGGGACACAATTTTAATATGTCTGTGGTATATTTTTAGCAAAGGTGACTTTGGAGGTGGTCTGCAAAAAAAAAATGTTTAGGATTGAATGCACTAGCTTTAATCGTACCCATTATTCACACAATAGTCTTTTACAGTTCTATGTGCATTTATAAATAACTGCATTTACAGTTATATGCCCATGTCCGCTATTTTGCCTGTTTGTTATAATAATTCATGCTTCATGGTCTGACTCTCAAGGTCTCTATAATATTCAGAAAGAGGTGGAAGGTAGATAAAATTATGACTCTTAATATATGAACATTTTTTTAAATTTGTCTTTCAATTGAGTATCAGGTTGTTGAGTATAGAATTCTAGGTTCAAATCATTTCCCTTAAAAGAATGAAATCATTGCATGATTGTCTCATAGCATTCAGTGTTGCTGAGGAGAAAACTCATGCCAATGCAACAAAGTAGTATTTTTGAGTTATTAAACTAATATATTTTTTGGATAAACTTTGTTCCTTCTTATCCCATGACTCAGTGGCATTCAATTCAACAGGAGGGAGAGCAATTCAATCCATAAAATTGTAATCTTTGCTCAATTTTGAGTCTCAAAATGTACTTTTTCAATCTATGATAAAGATGATCTTGCAAGCCTGAACTTACTAAAAACGAAAAATAAAGGGCTTTCTATGTTCCAGAAGTTTTTATTTCCATCATCAGAGCAAGGTTTGGAGATCTCAGAGCTTAGATTTTAAGGATAACCTGTGCTGAAAAATAATGTCTTAGGGTAATGTCCTCACCAATTGGAGGTGTAGATCCATTTCAGTCCTCGTAGCCTGGGCACAGAGCAAAACGAGCAAAAGAGAAGAGGGGAGAGGAGGAGCCAAAGCCCCGGCAGATGTTTCTGTGTTGAATTTTTCTGTACTGAATGGTCTGAGTGTTTTCTCCCACATAGTACAGGAACCACACAGCAGGCTCACTAATGGAGGTGTCCAGGCAGAAGGACCCGATCCCGCTCTAAGCTGCGCAGGGCTGCGTGTAGTGCAACAGTAAGAAAGTTGTGTTGTACTTTGGGGAGGACAAGGAGCACTGAGTGAACCCAACTGTTCTGAAGAAGCTGGGAGTCCTCAAAAGGGGGCGTAGAGAATGAGTGTAGCAGAGACCGTGGGCTTGAGTAGGAGCACCGGCGTGGGGCCCTCAGTGACCGATGATCGATCGGGCTCTATCTCAGGAGACGCCAACCCAGGAGAGTATGTTCTCGGTTGAGGCCAGAGGATCCAGAGTACAGCACATGGAAGAGACCTGTTTTCTCTTCCACCTGAGAATTCTGGCACAGCTCAGCTGCTAAGGGCAGAGTATCAAGCTCAATCGACTGCAAACAATAACGAAACTTGTATGAAAGTCGAAACCTTCACCTACGACTGAGAGTCTACATGTAGGGTGGGCTTCAGGGCGGTTCCTGGTCTCTTAACACCCGACGCTCTTGCTTCTATTCTCTGGGTATTGCCTTCATCCCCAGGCTACTCAGCTGGTCGGCTGCAGACACTGGGCCTCCTGGCTGTGTAAGGTGATGGCCAGAGAACGAGAGTCCACTTTTTCCCCTCTCTCCTGAGAGCAAGGCTACTTTTCCCAAGGCACCCCTGGAAAATATCTCTCTAAGGTGCACATGTCCAAGTTTTTACATATGCATCTGTGAATCTATCCTTGAACAAGTGGTCTGTGTAATTTGATGGGTAATAGTGTAGTTTCTCAGGCTGTTTTGGACTAGTCCACCCAGGTTGACCCCCTCTGGGAAAGGGTTATTGAAGCGAAACCCACAGTGATTCCAGTCCCAGATAACTTAATGAGAAGATAGGTGAGTGGAAAGAACACTTGGGAGCAGAGAAAAGATTGATTATTTCTAACTAAAATTACTGAATATTTTCCACAACATGACTCACTTAAAGCAGAAAACTTCAAGTTACCTCTAAATGTGTGGGTAAATCTTCCTGCTTCCAAGCCTTCCCGTCCGCATCAGTGGGAATCCAAAGCTCCTTCTTACCCCTGCATTTGAGCGGTACAAGCAGACTTGGATCGTTACTCCAGTTTTATATTTGTCCCTTTGTATGCGATATGTTTTTTCCTTTGGAAACTTTTAGGATCTTTTTTTTTTTCTTAGCATTCTACAATTTTACAAGGTTGTGTATAGGTCTAGATATTTTACTCATTTAGCACCCATGCACTCAGCGAGTGGGTCCTTTTAATACTGAAGTTCATGTTTTTATATGAATTTTATAATTTCTCTCAAATTCTTTTTTACTATTGTTAGTTATTGAACCTTTTACATTGATCCTCTATATTATATATCTTCTCTAATATTTTCATCTTTGTTGTCTTTTGCAATACATTTGAGACTCTTTTTACCATAGATTTTCAGTTTAATTGCTTATTTTAATGGTCATTTTAATTGCGTATTTTAATTTCTAAGAAATTTTTCTTGTTTTCTTTTGCTTCCTTTTTTAAAACTTCTCAATTTTTCTTTACAAATGCAGAATTTTCTTGTATGTCTTTAAGAAATTCTTGAGGGATTTAAAAATATTTTCTTTTATTCTCTAAGTTATTCTGATTCTCTTAAGACCAATTATTCACCTTTTTTTCCTTACTTCATCTTTTCAAACTGCTCCCACGTTTGAAGATCTTAGTTTTCCATTCATATTGAAAGTTGAAGAACCAGACTGAGTTTCCTACGTGATCCTGGAATTCCTCTCTTCTCGGTTTCCTGATAGGACACGAGAGTAGGAGGAATGATTGACGAGGAGCCCTGTGTTCCTGGGTGAATCAAGCTATTGCCAGGTCCCATTTGGGGTGAGAGGAGGGGGTGACAGCTTTCGGGCTGTGAGCCACACGTGTCAGTCTGGGGTGATGATGCCAATTCTAAAACACAGAGCTTCCCTCATCTTTAAAAAAATTAATCAATAGGAAAGATGTTTGCTCCTTTGCCTGGGGATACACAGTGTCCCTCTTGCAGCTCTGAGACTGAAACAGGACTGAGCCAACAGTTCCTTCTGCACGTCCAGCCAGCCCCTCACTCCGTGTCCCTCTGTCTTAGAAGGTGACCGTGAGGTGGAATTTTCTCCCGGGTCCAGTGCACATAGGCTCTCACCTCAGATGCGCCACCTCACGGCATATTTTGGGATGCGATTTCCTCCTCTCTGTTTCCTCAGAGGACACACTTTTATTTCCTTGCTTTCTTCCAGAAATATATTGAGATTTCATGTTTGCTGATGGACCCCCTTCACGTTTTCCTGGCCGACTGTTCGCAGTTGTGTACCGTCCTTCTATGGGGCCCCGAGGGGCTGACCAGGATGGTCAGTGCAGAGATATTTGTTGTTCTTTAGCCTTTGGCCAGACGCTATTGCATGAACAAGGGATGAAGTAAACCACACATTGACTTCTAAACAATGGCTTAGCCTCGCACAGCTCACCACGGGCAGTGGGGTTGGAAGAACATCAGGGAACAGAGGTTTTTTTTTTTTTTTTTTTTCTTTTAACCAAAATTTACCAGAAGGAGTAACAAGTGATCTAGCAGAGGAAATGCAAAATGCTTAAAAGTTACTCCACATGGGCAGGGGAGTGTGCTCCCAGCACAAGCCGTTTAGGTTGAGAAAGGAGAGTCAGTGAGAGGAACGTTAGAGCAGGAGTCAGGGGCGAAGAGGGTGAACCGCAGTGGGGCCCACAGAGCAGAAGACAGACAGTTCACTGTGCTTGAGAGAGGAGACAAAATGTTAGTTGGCAGGACCATGAGCGCAGGAGACAAAGGGCGCCGCCGAGGCAGCGGGTTTTATCGAAGGCTTTGTCTGTTCTTCCAAGAGTCATAAAAAGCCTTCGAGAGCTTATGATCTGTGCAGTAACAAGAAGCACTCAAGGAAGCCCCGTCCGCCGCCCTCACGAAGAACGAGCTGGAGGGAGGAGAGCCTGGGTCTGCAGAGGGCCCGCGGAGAAGTGCAGGAGGGTCCTGGGGGAGCCTGGTCCAGGATGCAGGCGGTGCCGATGAAGAGGTGGAAGGGTGGGAGAGATCGTTAGCAGCAGAGCCTGTAGAGCTCGGTGGCTTTTGGGTATGAGAAATGCGGAGCAGGAAGGATCCATAAATGATCCTCCCTGAGGCCGGTCCATCTGGGGGTCTAGATCGAGACCTGGAACAGGGGCAGGTGTGCAGGGAAAATGCGAGAGAGGGAGAAAAGCTGGTAAACATTACTGAGGTATGAGGGTCTGGTCCATGCCATCGGCATTAAGATTCTCAGTCCGGTCGCCTTTCCTGTGGAAAGCTGAGCCATTCTTTTCCTGTCAAGGAGTGAATGCTGTCTGGGCAAGTCTAACTAAACCCATAACATGAATACTCTGCTTTCTAAAAAGTAGGACAACAGATTGCTTTAATACAAGTAAACAAAACCAAATGAATTAAATAAGACATGTTATTTTGAATTCAAGAGCTGTAGTAAGATAAGGAGGTAGGTGGGTAGTAGAGCGAAGTTTCTCAAGAGGCATATTAGATTTAAATGATCTTCCAAAGAAACTTAGAGGGGGCCTCACATCTTATTTTTTTCTTAAAGGCTTCTCTGTGCGTGTGCATCCAGGCATCCATACATTTTGTAATTAAAATTAAACATGAGAATGTTGCCTTAGCTTCAGCCATCCCATAGCTATGAAGAAAGAATGGACCGCGTCATAGGCCCTTGGGGAAATTGAAGCAGGAGGTATAATTCATAGCCTCCAAGAGACAAGATCTGTTTATGTAAAAGTATAAGACTTGATGAGTCCTGAGTATAAACATATCACAAATGGAAAAAAAAATCCTAGAATCTAGCAGGGGCAGAGGATTGACCTAAAATAACTGGGCATCCTTAAGTATCCCTCATGTTTCCAATAGTCTTCTGTTGTTTGGTTTTGACTTAAAATCAGTGGGGGGGTGGGGGGGGGAAGGTTTAAACGCCAAATCACTCATATGTGACTCACAGCAAATAATGCACAGGACGGGCATCTGTCAGTGCTCACCAGCCCTGCAGCTTGTCCTTGACATGGTGGTCAGTTGCCAGGTGAAGGGGGTCACAAAATTAAAATATCAAAAGTAATCTTAATCGTCATAGCCAGTTCATGGGTATCACAGCTATGCAGAAGCATTTATATTGTGTTATTATTATCAGTGGCACTGTTGAGAAGCACTCGCCTACCCGGAACGTTGATGCAGGGGGGGATGGACATGCTTGCGTGCCTTGGGAGACAGGATAGGAGCAGGGTGGATCCTCATGCCCTTCGACGGGGGGCTGGTGCGTGTTTCAGCTGGGGTGCCTCTTCCTGGTGCGTGCGTCAGGACTGGAACCACGTCACAGAATAGTCAAATGCCTGACCGAATCAGGCAGCTGTTTCCTTTAACGCAGCACCAAACCGAGTTGACTAAAAAGATACGTCATGTGGTTACTCAGAGTGACGACAAAGGCAGCGTTCCACCGCTGTTGTTTAGAGAGTCGTATAAAGCAGCCTGGGAACCTGGCAGTGGGCTTATACCTGAAGGCTTGCTCTGGCAATCTGATATAAGTGCCTCACTCAGGAGAGCTTTATTTCGTTTTAAATGAAATCTTCGACTTCCAAAATACATCCATTCAACATTTTTTGAGACCTTGGGGGTAACATTTATTAGACATGGCTGCTACTTCCAGCACTCTGTCTGTTAAGCAATACCAGCAAAATAAATAGTGAAGTGTGTTCTTCAAGCTATTTTCATGCACTGGATCCCAAGACACAGTTGTCTTTTAAACTAAGAAATTTATTCTCTCACTTATAGTTCTTTTCTTGCCATTGATTCATAAAATTAATCATAAGATCTTGCACTCGATATATTAAATGTGCATTGGTGTCTTTTGGGCAAACATATACAAAAAACTTGGGTCAAATCAAACAAATAACTAATCAACAAGCAAACAAAGAAGTCAATAAAAGGGTTAGTTGACAGTCTACTCAAATGCACCCGTAATCAAAGGATGGCTGGAAATCGGAGCCCTTGGTCCGGCCATGGGCCCTGGTACTGCTTCTCTCTGGATCTGTAGCCTGAAAACGGAAGACCCCAAACACCATGGCCTGTTTTCTATGGCCTGCAAGTTAAGATGATTTATTTCTGCTTATTTAATTTCTGAATGGTTAAAAAAATCAAAACAATACGATCACGGGGCACATGAAAATTGTATGAAATTGGAATCTGTGTCCATTAATAAAGTTTTATTGAAACACAGTCCCACCCACTTATTTATGTGTTGCCAATGGCTGTTTTCATGCCTTAAGGACGGAATGGTGATGACAAGGAACATTGCCTGCAAAGCAGAAAGTGTTGACTATCCGGGCCTTTACGGGACCGTTTTGCTGACCTACAAACCAGAGAACCAACCCAACTGGTCGCTCACAGCTCTCCATGGTGCTGTCTCCACTCAAGTTTCCCAATAGCAGGGAGAAAGGGTCGGGTGAACTCAGCTGAGCTGGGATCAGCTCTGCATCCTCTGCTGGGCTCACAGCTGGCTTAGAACCGGACCAGCCTTGCTCCGAGCGTGCAAAGCAGCGAGACTTGGGGCCGACGGGGCAGGCAGGACCTGCGAGGAGGGCCTCTGGGCAAACGAAAGCAGGGCCCTCGCAACCCCACAGTCAAAGGGGCGACGGAGCTGCTGTTTCTCTCCTCCCTTCACTGCTGCAGCCTCTGTGTCAGTGAGTCAGTCAGTGAGCACGAACTGAGGGTCTTTTGTGTGTTCTCTTCACCAGCTTCGGCACCCGGTGGTGTATGAAACAGTCCCTGCCTTTGAGGGTCTCCGAGTCCTAGGAGTTCAACAGCGACTCAAAAGGAGAAGTAAAACACTGTGGTGAATACTTCAGAAGGATACAAACCAAGTGGACGGGGCGCAGAGGCAGGAAGAAACAGCTGAAGCAAGCTCCTGACTCTTGAAATTTTATTAAGAACACGTGGATTTTGAGTTGCATCCTTAGGATGAGGTTCCCTTTTTTATTTCTCTGAAACACCGCCTAAACGTAGTGGTTGAAAACAACAATCATTTTATCTTGGTTATTAATCTGATGGTGATCAAGAGTAGGGACTTCATCCTGAAAGATGCAGTCAAGCCCACCTGTTCTTAGAGCAGCATCCCCAGAGTTCTGAAGGTGAACTCAGGCCCTCCTTGTGCCTTTGTGCCTTTAATACTCGCTCGGTTTCTGTCCCCCCCCCACGGTGCGTGCAACACAGCATTTTGTCCCTTCTTTCCAATGACTGCCTTCCTCACGCAGCTGCAAGAGCAAACTTGCAGAGGTGTTAAATGGTGGGACCGTGTTATCGGGTTTGTTTTAGAAGAGAGTACCCCCTTTTACGTCTTGGTGATATTCTTACAGTTAGCAACAGGAACTGGCCTAGAAATGGACCGAGCAGCTGTCCAAGTGGCCGGAGCTCGGCAGTTATTACATCAGATTCAGACTGCCATCATCCTTGAGAAGAGGCCATGTGTGTGGAGTCACCAGATGGGACAGTCACCAAAGGATAGAGCTTTCCCCCACGTTCACTGTAGCAACTTAAAGTTAGGGTGGTGCTCACACCCAAGCCCTTCAAAGTAGAAAAGGCGCCATCATTTGGCGTAAACTACAGTAGTGCTCATTTGTAACTTAGCTGGATTTAGTGCACCACTCCCGGCCATTCGCCCCCGGAAGTGAACCGCCTCGGCCGGCTGCTCTCATGTCAGGGTTCTGCTGGCTCTGACCAGGGCCCTCTGCTTTTCCTCCTCAGTCCTTCCCCTCCCTGATTCCCACCATAATCCATCCCTCACAGCTTCTGTTTGGAGAAGTTGTGCCCACTAAATTCTGGGGAGAGCCCTTCCCTTGTTTGTGAATTATAGCTTATGGGTACTTCCCAAAATACAAAGTTATCTGTCCCATATTGTGTACAAAAGTATCAAAGTGTCCGTCCTAGTGACACTAGCAGTAAACTTTTAAAAAGACTCTCTTTTTTTGGATTGCGGTCTTATTGTGTTAACAAGTCAGTTTTAAGCCTGGCTTTCACTGGCCACCCCTCGCTGCCTTCCTATCTCAAAAACCAACTAAAATCATCAAGTACTTTGCACTGATAATGCTGTATTTTTCCATTGTCAAAGATGAGTTATGTTCTCTATACATCCAAGGAGTCATTTGTAAAGATTTTACTGAGAGCATTAAAATCACGTTTGTCAGGACCTGCCTCGCTCTTCGAATTGCAGACCTACCTGTTCACAGCTCGTACCACCTGACTGCACCCGACAGACCCAGCCCCACTGGCGTGGTGAACCGCTCTCCTGGCGCTAAGAGGAGGGCTCGAAACAGACTGAGCATAAAGCTCCCCTGGTTGTCCACCTCTGACATCGCACGATTCTCACTGTTGCCTTCTGTCTTGTGCCAGCTGGCTAACCGTTCTCTGAAACTTGAATCTGTGTCTACACTTGGGCCTCTCTGTCTGGGGCCTTGCTGAGCCCATATCACACCTGGTGCTTAGTCCTGCCTCCACGGCCAGGGCATCTAGTACTCGGTACAATATTCAGATACTGGTCCCCATCTTCTTGTATCCAGGGCACTCTTTGATCCTGGCCCTTTGAAGGCTTGATTGCTTCTCCAGGATGTGTAGCTCACTCCCTGCCCTTTGGTGCCTGCCGCTGCCACTGCCTGTCTATTTCAGAGCCCTGGCTCTCTGTAGAGAATGGGACCATGTCCGCTTGTGATTCCAGGCATGAGGCAAATGAGAGCCATATCTAATTATGTGCCATAAACTATGAAATTATATACGTTGATAAGAGGAGTCAACACACTTTTATGATGTTTCTGCTGGAAGGCAGGCACTGTGCTAGACAACATGAGCCAATGAATTCATTCACTAGCCCCTTGCTTGGGTTTGTCTTGCTTCCTTCCAATAAAAATCTCAATCTCGCTTGCACTTCTGTTCCATCTTCATAGTACAGTCTCTTTAATCCAATTGCAATTTCTGTATCTTCACTGCTTATCCCTAAAGAAAACAAACTCCGCATCTGAGATCTGATTAATAAACTCATCAGAATGTTCACAATATGGCTTAGACACTCTCTCCCAAGTTCCTAATTAAGCTCACTTCTTTTTCAGTTTGAGCTCTCATCTAACATCTCCCTCTTATTTGAATTATAACAAATGATCAGTCTTTGGCAAAATGGTAAGAGCTCATGTATGTATCATCTGCTATTAATCTGCATTTCCTTTAACTTCACGTGATATTAATGGCTCCCGTCACGTAGCCCTTGCTAAACAGCTGCTCTCTCTCCCTTTGAAGTGCAGCTTCCGGAAGTCCCCTAGCCTTTCTTACTTTCACTCTTCCTTTTGCTCCATGCTGCGGTCTCCAAATGACTAAGCAGCTAGATCCACAGACGTGACTTCTTTTCCTTCTCACCTTGCTTTGCGCCCTTCCTCCAGCCCCCTTTCTGTCCTCTGGTTCCACTTCTTTATCTTTCTTCCGCAGCTCCTCCCCTCGATAGTCCGGGTTAGCGCTGAGAGCTGGGGCTTCCCAGGCCCTTGGCTGGAGCGCCGATCACGTGTTTCTCCGCACTCCCGCAGGCCTGGGCCCTCTGCTCTCCCTGTGCGCGGGGTTCTGCCTGCCTGGTGGTTCCACGCAACACACTTCCTAGGCTCTGCCTCCCCCTCCCCAGCCTCCAGGCCGCCTGCTCCTAGGGGTGTCAGCCAGAGGCGCTGTCACCTGCTGGCGTGTCCTACTCAGATGTGAATGCCACCGCCTCCCTCTCAGCAGCCACCCACGGTTTATGCAGCCCGCCGATGCACAGATACTGTTCTTCTGAACCCTTTGCTTACGGAGACGTGGGGAGAGTGAAGGACTGAAGCCGTCACAGGCCGCTAACTGTCAGAAGTTGAACGTGTAGTTAGGTTCCTGGACTTCTAAGCTGAAAATATGTGGAACAAATGGGGTGTTAGGGAAATCTGCCTCTATCCATATGTTCCAGTTTATCCTCAGCCAAAAGCACTAATTTGTAAACACGCCAATCTACTATTACTAATTGGGCTTAGAGTCTTCTAGAGGAAGGTCATTGCAATTTTAGACCAAAAGATTTCGGTTTTCTTTGAGTACCAGATGCAAAAGTTCAAATATAAAGGGATTTGTCTTTGTACACTTTCCAGCTTGGAAGTAGACTTTGAGGGAACTTGAAGTTCAATTTTGCAATCTTAGTGGTAAGGGTGCACAGCTTCAGAAACGGGGGTCTACTCCCTCTTGATAGTTTTTCACTTAAGAAAAGCGAGTCTTTACCATCAACTGCAAATGGCATTTTGGTCATGATAAAATACTCAGTACTGCTAAATGTCTTTCTGCACGCATGTCTCTAAACAGATTGGGGACTTCTTTTCCCCTAATTTGCAATCCTGTTAAAAAAAAGTGTAGCTGCAGCCCTCCAAACGATAAGGCCTCGGAAAATACCTCTGCTGGTTTCGGTATGAGGGTCTCAATTTGCAGGAATAATAGTCTTTGTTCAGAACGAACCTTTTAGTCTGTAACTACGCAAAGCCAAAACAATAGCCTAAACAATGAAAGGTGAAGTTAAACCAAAAAGAGATGGTATGGTCTCCAAAGCAATTAACTGGCTCAAATTCAACCTATTTACTTCACTAATTTCTGAATGTTATGATTCAGAATATGTCAAAATACATGCGAAATAAGCTTCACATGAAGTTGCATTCACTTTAAATGTTTTATAGGTATCATGTTTAAGGCAGCTAACAGCGATCTACGTGCTACACGGCGAAGAAACAGCATTTGTGGAGAACCTCGTATGTTCCCGACGTTTTCCTGGTGCCGTGTCCAGAGCAGCACAGGGTGGTCCCTGAGGGCAATAATTCTAACCCAGGAGGCGTTTAAGGCTTAGTTTGGGAAATAAGATGAAAATAATAGAGAAAGGAGGTATACATATAAAATATTACTATTTTAATCTCACTTCTCATAATATCGTAAAATGTTTTCTCAAGTGATTTTTAGATTTTTAAAATTAATACACTCATATTGTGACACAGGTATGACTCATATAGTTATATATTATTTGTGAGTGTTTCACTTGTTTTATAAAGGGACACATTTCTCACCTTTGGGAAGGGGTTGACTTTTTCAATAAAGTTCTATTTAGTAACTGAGAAATGGCACTGGAATTTAGAAAGCCTTGTAAAAGGGTCCCGTGTGACTGGAAAGATTGATGGATCTTCAAAGAATGACGTCACTGGAATGAGTGAGTTCCATGACATTTTTAATGAATTTATAATGTAAAATTTTCTTCTTAAAACTGCAAAATATGTCATGTTTTCTTTACCAAAAGTACAAATCCCTGAAGATTGAGGTCCTCTTGCCTGGTATATATTTTTACAGTTGTGAATACTCTTGTGTTTTTAGTTTATTTTCGTGTGAGAGATTCTGTATAAT
The DNA here is from genome assembly GCA_004027475.1 of Anoura caudifer. NCBI lineage: Eukaryota > Metazoa > Chordata > Mammalia > Chiroptera > Phyllostomidae > Anoura > Anoura caudifer. Next base: position 51,936 of record PVKU01007916.1, read on the forward strand.
CTTTTCATGTGAAAAACATTTTCTCTAAAGTTTCTCACAAAGTGTCGCAGCTTCTACTGTGAAGCTGTATGCTCTCCAGAGTTCATCTAGCTATCTGTTAATTTACAAAGATCACTGGGAAATATATTTTGTAGTTTAATAGGCTTTAGAATACAGACACATGTAGGATGAATTGCTAAGCTGTGAGGAGAAAGAGGAATACAGAGAGATACTAAAGAGTGCAATGAGGCAGGGGAGGGACGGGCACCGTGAGAAGGCTCCGTGGTAGGTGTGTAACTTTCAGAACCAAGAGAGCCACTTTTTTTTTTAGGATACCTTTCTCCAACTGCTCATGTGATTCAAATTTAAGATAATTTTACTGTCATCACACCCAATTAAATTTGCTGCTATATTTTTCTGTCAGCTCCACCTCTTAAATAATATTAATGAATACAACAATTAGTCCTTCATTTTGTTGATGTTTGCCCATGTGATATGTTTTTTGGGGGGACAGCAATAAAAGAGGGCTGAAAAAGATTTTACAATGTAGTATCTGTTGATTTTGGGACTTTGCAAGATGGCTGGTTTTGCTTGTAATTTGTGGCAACTTGTCCTGTATTAAAAATGAACAACACAAGAGTCTGGTGCCATGAGACTACCATTCACTCTTAACCGATCAAACCAAGATGACTGAAATGCTTATAACTAGGAGAGTTTGAAAGTGAAAACTTCTGAGATTTGAGATTAAAGGAATCACTAAAATCCTACATAAGAGTCATACTGTACCAGTTTGAAGCGTAGTGTTCAAACTTGATATGTACTTTTACGAAGTATATTCTGAATGATTATCCTAGTAATCTTCACGTTATTTATAGACCAGCGTGAAGACCTTTCAATTAAAAAATCACTTCCATAGTGCAAATCTCTTTTCTAATATTGTTAAATTACTTAACAAGTGGGAGACTTTGAAAATTAAGGTGGTTTGCTAAAAGAGTGTGGATTTTTTCACAGCCTTATAATTACTCCCCATCCTTAAAAAACATGTCTTCCTTATCTTGAAATGCGGAAGGCAGCCTTCCACATAAGTATTCATTCACTGTAAAGTCTCTGATAACTTTTTCACAGCCTTGGAGTTTAAGCTCTTCAAGTGGAACAATACTTGGGTACATTTATTTACTCCCTGCAGCCTAGCAAGCTCCTAAGGTTTGGAACGTTGATAAGAATGAGAAAATTGACAGCTCTTTTTAAAATTGCCTCCACCCCCAGCGTGGGAGTTGTGTGGGGAGGATATCCATCCCACACCAGGCTTTGTCAGGGAGAGGGACCCGCTGGACCCCACGCTGCAGCTAAGGTGCCGCCTTAGGGAGACCGTGCGCAAACTCCGCCCCGCGCTGTCCGCAAGTGTCAGCATCACCGCAGTTCGCCCCTGGCCCAAGTAAATGTTCTCCCTAAGGCCCAAGTAAACCTCTCTTATTTAAGGAACCTGGGACCTGGCGATGAAGAAGTCTAGGTCCCTCTGGCTGAGAAGGCCAGGCAGTCTCCTGGGTGCATGTTGCGTTTTTCAGCAGGACCCCGGGATTCCCAGGACGGGAACAGCAGCCGCCCCTGGAATTTCCACCGTCCTAACACTCAACTGGTCACAGGTAAATTGATTCCTGTAGCTCGTTCGCTCCGCGAACAAAGCGTTCCGTCTGTGTTGATTCTCAGCCCTCGCTCTTCATCTGTCACGCATCATACACTGTTTTTCTTTTTTTCTGCACCATTACCCACAGCCACAGACTAGACAAGACTGTGTCATTAACTGCAGACTTCATTGCCGCCCTCCAGAATCGAAAACATATTGCCGATTATTGTGTGTAAAGCCCCTAACCTGCGTGCAATCTGTTTAGGGTGAGGAGATCGTGATGTGGGCTTTTCGGTTTTGTGAACCGTGACGAAACTTAATTCTCTCAGGCTACTTGCAGGGAAAACCAGATCGGGACCCTGTACAGCGAAGGCAAGTCAGGGGGAAAAGGAACATAAAGCGAAAGGCCTGAAGGTGTGCTCTTTACCCGAGGAATTAACTCTCACAGTTGCCAAAGGATACAATTTGACAATTAAACTTAGTTACTAGCCCATCTCATTTCAGAAAGCAGTTGAGTAAGAGAACAGAAGTTACCTTTCTTTCTGCTTTAAAAATAAAATATAGAAATATAGGAATAAAATCAATATTCTTAAATAGCTATCACACTGAAACTTATTTTTTGAAATGTATTTTCACCTTGAAAGTAGATGCTTTAGGGGGCTATAAGCTTAATCACACAGCCTTTGATTTTTCATGTGTTTTTTTTTTTACATTCTGTTGCACATTTTTTCAGGATAACTCCAGTGATGGCAATTATTAATCTTTTGTAGATTGTTTATATTTTTTTGAAAGGGCTCGAGCCCTTGGGATGCATGTATCATCAGCAGGGAGCAAATATGAGCTGGGTAATGTGCATTTTCATTTTGGAGTGTCACATAGAAATACTACAAGTGATTTTTGTGTGTATATTGCTGAAAAAATGGGCTCTACGATAATGCCAGGTAAAGTTGTTTCAGTAATTCACTTGTATGGATACTTTTCTGTATTTCATATTTTACTTTCACACACTAATTTAAAGCCCCACGCCATGTATTTCAAGTCCGCTGAAGGATCACCAGCTATCCAGCCTGTGACCTTTCCTGTCTTCTCCCTGCAAGCCTATGGACTACTTCAGGGAGTTTATAGCATGTGAATATATAGAAAATACCCAGATTTTCTTCTAAATTTATACCTCTGTTTGTAGAGAAGGTAATACCACTCTTTCCAGAGTAGAGCAACTATCTTTACCTTAAATTGGTCATATTCAAAGTAGAATTAATTGTCTTTACTTCCACTGATTATAACTTTCAAACTGTCATACCATTTTCATTTCCTTATTCTACACCTATATCTGCATCTACATCTGTATCTCCGTATATCAAGTCCTTTTCCACTTCTCAGCCTTGCATTTTCTTCCTTGCAGTTGTAAACGGCAATCTTCACACTTTCTCTTTGCTTTTCACATTGTTAACTTCTGCCTGTTTCATAGTCAGATGACCCACACGACTAGTTCATTACCTTGCCCTGTACTTATTCTCATGATTTACATAAACTCATGCTCTGCTTTACTTTGGTAATTCATTTGTTTAGCAAGTACATGTTGAGCTAGATCTTATGTTGGTTTTGCTCAGGAACCTAGGATCTCAACTCCTTTTAGTCACTATTTCCAATGACTAATAAAGTACCAAGCACAGTGGCGCTATGGAAATGCGTAGGACTCAATACCCAAAACAGTTCTCGGGGCGGGTAATGGCAAAGCCAGTGGGGTGACGCATTGTGTTACCCATCATTAGAAAGTCACATCTGACATCTCTGTCTAGCTCTACCTCAGACAAACTGTGAGGACACACCCCACAAGGTCAATGTGTATTTCACTAAGGAACACTGACAGGGAGGGTGATGTATTTCTGGCAGACTTTGTAATCAGGTAAGGGCTGCCTCCTCCCAGTATCTTTCTTTCTGCCCATGTCTTCAAAGCCCAGGTGTGGGTGAATGTGGCAGGCTGCTGGTCAACAGACCCGAAACAGGGTCTCCCAAGGAGAGGTTGAATTGGGGACGTTTGTCAGATTATTCTCTGAAATGTCTAGTAAAGCATCATTTGGCCTGGTATGTGTCCGTGATGTGAAAATTTCTGGCGTCATCCTAGATTGAGGGTCATTCTCTCCCTGAGTATCTTGGGATCTAATCTATTTAATTGAATGGTAAATATGCACACTGTTTTGTTTTGAGTTCAGCTGATTTCAACTCAAAAGTAATGTCATTCCCTTCTGGCTTGTAGTGTTTCCATTGAGAGGTCAGCTGCTAGCCTTATTGGGGCTCCCTTGTATGTTACTTCCTTTTTTCCCTTTGCTGCCTTTAAGATTCTTTCTTTGTCTTGGAATTTTGCTGTTTTAATTGTGATGTGTCTTGAAGTGGTCCTCTTTGGGTTCCTCTTGATTGGGACCCTCTGTGCTTCCTGGACTCGTGTGGCTTTTTCTCTCATCAAATTAGGGAAGTTTTCCATCATTACTTTTTCAAACAGGTTTTCTATGTTTTTCAGGAACATCTATAATGGACACATGGACAAAACCAAAGGGAGGCAGGATCAAGGGTGGGAAGCGAGGATGGCTGGGGTGGGGGTAAGGGGTGAGGGGAAAATGGAGACAACTGTACTTGAACAACAGTAAAAAAAAAGTTAAAAAAAAGTAATATCATTCCAAAAACAATTCAAATAATTCTCATTCTCTTTCTTAATTTCCCCCATGTGTATGCATATATTTCTTTCAAAATCCTTATAAGGTAGAAAAGCTGGACCTGGGGGAAATTACTTCCCTCCAATAAGGTGGGGAACATAAGAAACCAGGAATTTGGTTTTCTGCTTGTGCTATTTCTATAACATGATAGCACTTCTGATATTATATTTCATTAGAGGATGATGCTTATAACTGAGTCTTCCCGAGGAGGGTGTTGGACTCTGGAGAAATTATTGTGGGCTCTGCTGCCCAACCTCGACATTTGTTTTTGTTTTCGTTTTTCTGTGTATCAGTGCTAAAATTAGCCTCAGGAGTTAAACATTGAAAGGCCCCCTAAACGAGGCTTGGAACTGATTAACGCCTACAGTGTCAACACTTCACTGCTCTAAACTTTATTAAGGAACACCAGTTCAGTAAATTATTAACAGGTGTTAAATAGGGGAATTGCATTGTCAAACATTTATTCTTTCTATTTTACAAAACTCCATAGATTATATGACAGATGACCCTATTTAAAAACAAAAAAGTATTTTTTTTTGTGTGTGTGTGTGAGGGTGTTAAAAAGTAACAATTCCACAGAAAAATTACATGTGGATTTTAAGATATTTTTCTAATTCAGATGGATTAAATATAATAAGCTTAGGAAATTCTTCATTATATATGTACATCTTGGAAATTGGCATTGGGCATTTGTGGATTAAAAGTTCTATCTATAGAATAGTGCTTAGAAATTACAATTCTAGAAAATAAACTATAGACCTTTTGAAGGAGATACTTTAAACTATGTTCCTTTTACTTCTGTTATAACTTTATCTTACACAATCCCACTACCCGGCCTCTAGCCTTTCATCCCAAGTAAATACACGCATATCCTAAAAAGCATTTGTTTTCTCCCTATCTTGATTCCATTATATATTGTTTCCTCTGCATGGAATGAAAACTTTCCATTTCTTTTTGGTGGTTTCCTAGTCTTTCCTTGATATTATATTCATCTGGGGACCCATACTTGTCATTATTCAAATTCGCACCACTTTGTGTCACAACTCTGTCCAGACTGCACTTTGCCCTTCTCAGCTCGATTACTGCTGTTCCTTCCTGCCCTGTGTGCGGATGGAGAGGTGGTCTCGGAACTGCTGCCCCATCCATTCAGTGCGGCCCGAAGGACGCTGGTCTTCCTGCTGCCCCGTGTTCCGCGTGCAATTATTTTTGTAGTTGTACTCCTTTGTGGCATTAAAGATGCTGTAAAGTTTTTGTGAGAAACATACTAAAAGATAAAACATAATGCTAAATGAAATCCATTTAAGGACTTTTAATAAAAAAAACACCACCTAAGTTTGATTTTAAGAAGAGTGTTCATGTTCAAGCCACACAAAAACCATCACCTGTGGCAACCATTTCGCTATTGCTACAGCTACACAAGCTCAACAGTTTGTGAAATAAGAATTGTTTCCTGAAAGAAATGGAAACAGTTTTATGAAACATTTATTACGATGATGGTTATCATGATTGAACTCATTTCGCCCTTGTCCAGCTGGCTGAGTGTTAGAAACATCATTATACTGTCTTGAGATAGAAATATTTTCTAATAAGAAACATCTGAAGAAAAAATGATGACTTCTTCTTCAGTTTCTCAGCCCAAATAGTACATTCTTACAGAGCTTGATGAACTAGGATAGAAATGCCCCACGAGAAACATCAACACCAGTGTTTCTTTAAGCCGAGTAATGAAGGAGACACAGGATTTTGTGCTCTGAGCAGATACTGTGCTTGCCGTGAGTAGTTCAAAGCTCTGACCTGTCCATAGCGCATATGAATCAGAATTAACTGGTGGGATTCTTGAAACAGTGAACTCTTGGGCTTTGCCTATGATCTGTTCAATCAGAATCTCCTTCAGTGTGAGTCACAATCAGAATATTAAATATTAACTGTTAGTGACTTTTGTCCGTCCTAGAGTGTGGAGTCACCCAGGTAGAAGAAAGCACTGGCTAATCATCTGTTTCAAGAAGTTACTTCAATTCCATAAAAGGGCTCGCTCACTGTATGTGCAAACCAAGAGTATCCTGGGGTTTGGATGTGGATGGAGCCTGAGTAAGGTAGACAGGCCTGGTCGAGGCTCAGATGCAAGGGTGCCTCAGGGTATCAGGTGCATTTCTGAAAGTCCAAATCCTGGAATGAAAAACACTCAGCTAAGACAACTGAGCAGAAGTAGGCTCAGCTTGGATTCAGAAGTCCGGGAAGCTGCGTTCCTGAAGGCCCGGAGCCGGGTGCCGTTGGCAGGCCTCCTTTCATCCCCCACGCACAGCCCTCTGCCACTGGTCTGTGATTGGCAGCTCCATCGCTACAGAGGGCAAAGAGTGCCTTGTGGAATGTGAGGCATATGTTTAAAGAAAGTCTAAGAAAGCTAAGGAGACCGAATGTAGTACTATAATGATGAATTTCAGAATGGTTGTACAAAAGGTGCTTTCTGTGAATGTTCAAGCCCAATTTCCAAACTCATTGGTATTCATATTCTGGCCTGAACGAGAACATGAAAACTGCATTTAAACGTCATGGAGCTGGAACACGGTCTGGATTAAGTCCAGCTTTTACGAGTTCCCATTGCAAATTACCAAAGGATTTTAAATTAAACGGTTAATGGGCCTCTCTCTTTTGGGTGTGGACTGCCTTCATGAATCTTCTAGGAACCTGGATGGGGGCATGTGTAGAAATGTCCTTTGTAATAACTTTTCTCAGGGTTTAATTTGCACTTCATTCAGTGAGTACATTTGTGTGTGTGTGTGTGTGTGTGTGTTTATGTGTGTGTTTTCCTGGGATTGCTGAAAATAAATTGTAGCAGTGTAGAAGGAAATACATTTAAGCTATTAGCTTGAAGACAAATAATGACTTTGAGGCCAACCTGAAGTGTACCATGTCAAAATGGCATAGATGTTTTTATTTATTTATGGATAACTGAGGAAGTTTATAATATTGAGATAATTTGTCCTGCATTGTTGGTTTCTGATGGAGGTTTGACGTGTCTCTGAAGATGACATTTTTCAAAGTTCCTTTTTAAATGGTATGGGAATATCAACTGCATTCACATGAGGTGGTGGTGAATTTCTTGGACTCTTTCACTAGACTTCTTGATTACCAGAGTGTATTAGACATTTTTGCTTAGAAGAAAGAATAAATAGACTTGACTTTTCAATAATATTCAACCTATTGATCACCTACAACATACTGTGTTAAAAATGATGTGTAAGAGAGATGAATCAGTTAAATTTCCCTAACTCAGGAAGCTTATGGTTCAACTGTCTGGATAACGTTCATACCAGAATAAGTGCAAGGCAGGTCTGTGGAAAAGTGTCCTATGAAGAATGGAAGTGGTATTGTGTCCGTTCAAAGGAGGACGGAGCAGGGGTGACTCTGACGCTGGGGGGGATACCACTCTCTCTGGTTTAAGCCCAATGGTAGGAAAAGTCTAGGAGGCCTTTTCCTCTTGATTTTGCAAGGCTTGCAGTTGAAATAAATGCTTGGGTGAAAATACTCAGAAACTTGTAGGAGGAAAGGAAAAATTGTGTTTAGCATTGCACGTGGGTGCTACTTACACACATGGTGGAAATTATTTGGTTCCCAACAGCCTACGCCCCCAACTGAGGTCCTGGGGAGCCGATCCTCTAATCCATCTTTGCAAAATGGAATTCAGGATTTATTGGCAGAGGCCGTCAATCAGTGTTGGTTTGGAATTTTTAATCTGGAACTCCCTGAATCTGCATCTTCACTGTTTTTGTTCTAAACCCTTGGTATAACTTGGGAATTAAAATTCAGTGTTGCCATGACTGGTGTGGCTCAGTAGGTTGGGTGCCATTTGACAAAGCGATAGGTCATGGGTTCGATTTCCAGTCAGGGAGTGGGCAAGAGGCAACCGATTGATGTTTCTCTCTCACATCAATGCTTCTCACCTTCTCTTTCTTCCTTCCCCTCTCTCTAAAAAATAAATAAATAAGATCTTAAAAGTAAAGCATGGTGTTAAGGACACCCTAGCCTCCGCACATAAAATTTATCTTTTTCCCCTCTGGACCTAGTTATGATTCGCAGGCAGTGAAAATAAGATATGTATATATTTCAGTTCCAAAGCATACTCACCAGAACAGAAACTGCAGTTATGAAGAAGACTTCACTTGAGCATAGGCCAATTAATGGAAATGCTATTGTAAGTTTTTCGTCTTCTAAAAAGAAATAGAAAGCTTAGTAGAGAGTCGCATAAAATCCTTATTCTGAAGAGAATATCAATGACAGGAATGTATCCAAAGATTGTTTCATGTATCAGTGACAGAATTCTGTGGAACAGGAGGAGGGAATGAAGTTAGGGTACTCTTTAACTAAGGCTCCTCTTGCTTAATATTTGCCCTGGCTGGTGTAGCTCAGTGGATTGAGCTTGGGCTATGAACTACAGGGTCACTGGTTCAATTCCCAATCAGGGCACATGCCTGGGTTGCAGGCCAGGTTCCCAGAGGGGTCACATGAGAGACAACCACACATTGATGTTTCTCTCCTTTTCTTTCTCCTTCCCTTCCCCTCTCTCTAAAAATAAATAAATAAATAAAATATTAAAAAACATCCCTTGGACTCTTTTGGTTAGAATTCCAGGGTGTTTTAAAATCTGTGTAAAAATACTCTGTGACACAATTTTATTATACTTCCTTGTGTTAGAAGTCCTTCTAATAGAGTGGTAGTAAATCTTACTAAGTAATGTTCTTATTTCTCATTACAACAAAGCCAATATTTTTCTTCACCAAACTACACCTCCAAATACAATGTAGAAACCATAGCAAGTTAAGAAAAAAATGCATTTAATAAGTACAATGTAGAAACCATAGGAAGTCAAGAAAAATTTACATTTAATGATAGAAATTTCATCATAAATATTATAAAACTCCATATTAAGACATTCCAGAATAACATAGGGAGTAAAAAAGATGAGTACTATATGCTAAATTAAAAATAAAACACCTGATTTTGCTATGTGGTTTGGCACACTAACGATTATTACTGGCACATATATCAACACAATTATTCAAAGTAATGAGTCATTCAAGCTTTAAAAATGTTTCCTATTAATATCACTTATATAAATTGGATAGAATTATTAAGTAATAGCCTTTAAAGTACCTGAAAAAATGTGTCATATTTTTCACAAAGGTTAAGTAGACTGTGATCTCTTCTTGAAGTGAAGTATGAATATTTCAGACGTCCAAGGGCTGTGTAAACACCTTTGTAACAGCTTTCACTTTGTCCTTACATTGGTTTGTAAACCGTTGTGATGGTTTGGAAGGCTGATATAGTCATTGACCCCTCACAGAGTTCTTGTGAGAGAATTTGGTTCAATTTTGGATTTCTATTTCAATGCATGTGAAAATGCTGTTGTTGTTTTGATTTCCTACTGAATATATACATCCATTGATCTCAAACAGCTGTTGGAAGGTGCCGGTTCCTTACTACAGCCTTCAGCTAGAGTCTAAACAATGGCCTTGGAAGAATCTACCCAAGTATTCATTTGAGGGGATATTATGATTTTAATTTTGGGATCTTTATGGTTGCTTATGTCATAGTTATAGACACATGGACTTACTAAAAAATATGGAAGAACGCACTTTACCTAAACTCCTTCCTTTTTACCAGACTCATGAGGAAGAAGAAGGGAAAAGTGGTGAATGGCAGAGGAGTGATTTGCATGTGCTCAGAAGTGAAAATGCGGAATCAACGTCACCAAAACAACCTCCTCTCCTCCGTTTTCTCTCAAGTTTAAGCACTCTTTGTCTGTGCGTGGGGGGGAAGCTATTTGACTTTGTGGGCAGGGTTAGGAGTTAAAGATTTTTCTAAATATTATTAAAAATGCTTCAGAGAAATATGTTCGTGCAGTTTGAGTGGAGAGTGATTAAATCTCATCATTCACTCTCATTTGAGGTCAAATATATTTGTGTATACACGTGTTGTATGACATTTAACACAGATGCACTAAAAATATTAAAACATTGTAGGCATTCTCACGTCAGGGTACAACATAAACAATTTAAACCCCTTGGGAATGAATGAATGCTGTAATTAAGGACTTTAGAGGGGAAATACAAGTGGACGGTCAGTGTTCTGGCTGCTGTGTGGCCAGCCAGGTTCTGACTTCATCGGCACATTTCATAGAAAGGGCGTTTTAATGAAGGATGGAATTGGAGATAATTCGTTCCATGCTGTGAGGTTAACCACAAGCCTCTACGAAGTCACAAGACATATTACTACTGCAGATGTGCTGGAAGGAAAAGCAGGGATTGAAATTCTGAAAACACTGGAGTTTTTTCTGACTTGATTTAATTGTGAAGCATATCCTGGTTAAGTGGCCAGATTTAAAAAACGTGCATGTGTGTGGGGGGGTGTGTTTGTGTGTGTGATGTGTGCGTGTTCCTGCATTTTTGATAGAACACTTCTTTTTATTGGTGTCCCCACTACAATCGAGGCAATTTCAAAGCGCTAAGCGCTGAGAGTGTCAATGGCCCTGCGTTGGTGCGGCTTCCTTGCCTGACATTTGCACAGAAAAGCCCCTGCCCCACGGCATTATTCTTTTTTGTACTGTCACATTCTGACTCACCTCCTAGCTCAGCAAATGTGGAGCCGTCGCTACCACATTACTAAGGCAGGGAGGTAGTTGTGGAAGTTTGAGTGCTCTCTCTCCCCCACTTTCTGCAACACCGGGGTGCTCTGCTCAGAAAATCGGGTGACTGCCGTGGGGATGTGGACGGCAGCTTGACAGTTCTGGGCCTGGGCCTGAGAAAAAGGATTTGTTGGAATTAGTCACATAGAAAACAGGGGGAAAAAGAATCTCTTCTAGCTCTTTGAGGGTCAACATTTTAGTCCCTAAGGGAAAATGAAGGGAACAGAATGAAGGCATGATAAAGAAAAAATGTACGTTAAGGCAAAGAAATCCTTTTCATTACTGAAGTTCGGTAGGTTCCCTAGGATTGGGGGTGGAGCTGGGGAAGGAGATGCAGAGCATTTACATCGACTCAAGCTTGAGTTCCCTCCCCTCTCCTCTGTCCGTCCCCCCCTCCCCAGCTGGTCCAGGCCTTTGGCTGCCCCCACTAACAGAGTGAGGGGTGATCGAGGCTCAGTCCCAAAGGCTTTGGGGGTTAGAAGAGCAAGGTGACTACCAGTCGCCTCAAGGACTCAGACCAACAAGCAGCAGCCATGGTGTCCATGTCATGCCAGTGTGGTTGGATGATAAATGACACCCGGACACTAAGTCAGCTCTCAAGGCCTTAGGTGAGAACCTGGGAATTGGGAGAGGGTGGTAACAATCTCCGGCAGTCTGGGAGAATGGGAGCTCGAGAAATCCTGTTGAAGTCAGGAAACGTTTTTAAGTAGGATTTTTTTCTTTTATACACAAGTTTGTGGTATGGCATTGTGGTTATTAAATAACTATGGGATTAGAACAAAGGATCTCAGTAAGACATTAATCTGCAAAATGTAGTATCTTGTGGTGGTTGGGTGGCCAAGGGAAGGGTAGAGTCACAGGTCAATTGCTGATTGGAGCCTAGACATGGAATGGCATGTCCTTGTCAGAGAATGGAACTGTCCTTCTGTGAATCATCGCTTAATGTATGAAGTTTAAGAAAATGTATTTAAAAAAATACTCTCATTCCTTCAGAACAAGGAAATACATCCACGCCCACATACCCACCAACAGGTCGGAGAGAAGCGTTGCGAGCCTCATTTGCTGCACCTGTGTCTTTCCGCATTTCCTGTTTCAGGTATCATGGAGTCAACTGTCATCAATGCTGAACTCAAATGTGTCCTTAGTGCTCCCCAGAAACCAGATGGTATTTCCCTAGACCTTTTCTTTCCTTGCTTCCTTTTTCATAACATCGCCCCTTTGACCCAGCTTTTGGTACCTTCTGATTGATTCTCAAGTTCACAGAGATAAAAGAGGAAGCCAGGTGAGCTCTTACCATTCCCCCCACCCCCACACACCAGTGTCCCCTCATCAGTGAGCACGGAGTCAGCTGTATCCAGCCTGTCCAAGACAGTGTTTATACTCGTGCACCGACTCCTGTCCCTGCGATTCACTCAGAAGCCACATTCCAGCAGTTCTGCCTGCTTCTCTGCTTCGTTTCCCTCTTACTGTTGGGTTATTGCTACCCCTGCAAAGAAAAACAAAATGATAAAGGAATATAATTCGACCCCTCTTTCCCCCCATTTGCCTCTATTGTCCCATTCCAACTTAGAACCAGGTGACAGCAAGGCAGCATGTGGTCACAGTGAGCAATGCCCCCGTTCCCTCATGGAGTGGACTGGCGCTCTGCTCACCCACCCGCTCCGAAGAAACGGCTCTTACCAGAATCCCAGTGTCTGGCATTTGCGGAGTCCCACGGTCAGTCCTTTATCCCCTTACCTGTGACTTCTCTGTAGCAATGGACACAGGTGAGGTCTCCCTTGTCCTTGAACAGCCACCTTCACCTGCCTGCCACGTCCCTCCCCCACCCCGATCACCCCATCTTCACCAGACTTTTGGAAAAATGAAAGAATTTCTGAGTTCTCCACATAATACATCTTTAATATCATGAATAAATGAAGGAATGTCATTGCTAGTAGACTTTAATTGCAAACATTTGCAATAAAATGAAGTTCCCATGGACTAACGCAAGTTAAATGGAAAATTCAATATTAAATTTTATTTCTATTTGATGAACTTGAAAAGAAAGAATGGTATTATTTTACATTCTGTTTATTTTCTGATGACTTTTTTTTTTAACATGCTGGGTTGTAAAATTTGAAGAATATTCTTTTTGACAGAGATTCATGAAATTAATCTAGGTATTTTAAGTAAAGCTTGAGAGAGGGAATATACTGAAGGTACAGAGATACTACTGGTAATATAACTAACAAATCCACATACAGAAATAAAAAGACCCAGTTAGTACACTATAAAATTAAAATTTTGATCACTTGGAGGAAAGAAAGGAATTTGCCAAAATAGTAAGAACATAGTCAAACTTTGAGGGAAGCTCTTTTTTTCTTCAAGAATAAAAAAAAAAAACATTAAAAAACTATTAAGATTACTTATTGGCTTGTTGGCAAATTCCTACATTTTAAAAAGGTTTCTGTATGCTTGATACTCCCTCTAAGGTCAGCATTTATCTAGGCCTCAGTGTGAGTTAGGTTTTGTAACGTCCACCCAAGGAAGCCTTCATGGACAGCCTGTCTTTGTCCCACTGTCCTGCTGGTGAAGGAAGAAGCCTGGGGAAATGGAACACAACTAGAATGTGAATTGAATTTATCAGCAGTGTCAGCTTCCAGCAACACTGAACTCTAGCTCAGCTCACTCTAGACAGTCGGGAATTTATTACTTGACATAACGCAAAGTCGGGAGGAAAGGCACACCCAGGGTTGGATAAAACTCCACGAACTCCTCAACACCTCGGATGCTCTCCACTTGGTACTACGAGTATGAGCCACCTTCACACTTGCAACATGATTGCAGCAGGTCTGAGCAGCTCCTCGTCACATGCTAACATACAGATGCACAAAAAGGATTGCTTTTCCTTGATCGGTATTTAGGATTAAAAAAATCTTTGGTGGGATTACTCTAGCAGAATTTCAAGTCTCATTAGGCAGTCAAGGGGATTGAGATATTCCTGTTCAGCCAAAGACAGTCAGTATTTCCACCATTCAAGTGGGGGAAAGGTAAACACCAGGACAAAAATCGGGACTCAGCAGACACTGAAGAAGAAGAAAAGAAACAACGACTCTTGACTAGGCAGCCCACCGTGTATGCTACTGGCAAGAATTGACCCATTTGCCAAAGAAATTAGCCTCTGTAATAATGAAAATAATGATAAAAATGACAACAACAAATTCTTACCAAAAATGCAAAACCCGAATTCAGTCATGGGGAAACAGTCAAACCTGAAGTCTCTTCTATAAAATAACTGGCTGTTCTCTCCGAATCCATTGTCCTGAGACCTAAACAAAGAAAGGATCGCTGTGCCGGATTATCGAAAACCAAGGAGACCTAACATCTGTTGCCATGAGAGACCCTTGGTTGGATTCCGGGTCATAAAAGGACATTGGGGAGACGTGTGGTTTCTCTAGATTTTTAAAAATAGTGTGCTATCCTGTTACTTTTCTGATTCTGATACAGTTGTATAATATGTTACCTTTCAGAAAAGCGAAGTAAAGGATAAATGGGAATTCTTGGTACTATTTTTTGTGACCTTTTTAAAGTCTGAAATTGTTTAAAAATAGCAGAATGTATAGATTCAAAACTAGTACATATGCATGTAAGAATATTTTGGTCAAGAGTTAGAGAAAGATACATTAAGGAAAAGTTAACTGGTTTTGGAAAATTTTTTAAAAATTCTCTAGGTGAACCAAGGTTTTAAATGCTAATTTGTACATTCCAATGGGGAAATATACAATCTAGACCCTCTCAAGCTTATCTGCCTTCTCTCATGGAACCCCTTATTGACATAAGTTCTAAGAAATACCCTTTATTAGGCAGCAGTGCAAGCAACAGGTTTTCAGAATGGGATGGATCTGGGAAGAAACCTTCCTGGGAGAGGAGTCCAGGCACCTGTTCCAAAACATGATGAACGTGTGTAACAGGGATCTCAGCTCGGGGCCAGACCTTCATCCCCCTGCTGGGCTCAGGCACATCTGGGCATATCAGTGAACAGGTGGACAAGCCCCACACGGTCCTCTACACTGGGCCAAGGAGCCTTTGGCAAAGATGTCACACTTTGGCCATATCTAGCAAACTGACAAAGGGACAGGAAGGCATGAGGATCTCTCAGCAAAACAGCAACAATCACAGTGATGACGATGATGACCAAGATGACAAACCACTTGTACCAGAAAAATTTGCCTGCGGAGCAGGGTTGAGCTGGACAGGAAGCCATAGGTGCTGAATGGGAAGAATGGCAATGGATTCACCTTCCCCTCGGCTGGGGTCTAGGCCTCCATCCCTGTGAGAGAGGGAATTGATGCAGACCCTTCTGTGCCAATGAAACATGGCAACACTAACCCTGACTTCCCGCCAGCCATTCCCACAGAAACCTGCAACTGTGGCCCGCATCCCTCAGCCTGCGCAGGGGGTGCAGGGAGCCAGTGCGCTTCCTGGTGGGACCCTGGCAAAGAGGCAGGCCCAGCACGTGGGATCAGCTGGAAAGAACCCGGCTGGAAGCACATCCGCCCTGTACCCCAGCCTGATCCCCACAACACATACCAGATGTTGGCATTGAGACAGGGGGAGTTCTGGTCATTTTCTGAAACTGTTGTGATGGGTTTTGTTTGCTTCTGGCGAGACCAGGGAACAAGGGCCCCTTCTTCCCATGCCCTCCGTGGAGCCGCACGGTTGGACACGGCTGTTCTTACTTGCTCTCGGGCTCACTTGGCCTTCTCGGCAGAGCTCTAATAAACAGCAACTGATAGTGAAACCTGAGCAAGTCAGTGAGGTCACCCGCAGGTATTGTGACTGCAAGTGAGTCTACCACACAACCTCTATGGTGAAACAAAGCAAAAGACAGCCTGCACTCGAGCGCGCTTTGAGTTACTCATCACCGCATTGTTGTTTTGTTCCTGCCGAGTGAGGTCAGTGGGCCCTGTGCCTCCTGCTGCACATGTGGGCACATGTATGTGGGTACGTGTGTGTGTGGGAAGGGTGCTGGGAACAGAGTAGAAAAGGGTGGGGTGACTGCGTTGGTTTTTACCTAACTTTTTAATTTGTTTAATTATATTTTGTTAGTGTCCCATCACTTTAGACCTTTCTATGCCACTTAGTGATAGATTTCTTCTATATTGTCACCAAAAACTGTGTGCCTGTTACCCCAAGGTCACCATTAGAGAGATGCATGAGTCATGAAAGGCCTTTTTGGGGGGCGTTTGGACAGTTGCCTTTTGTGACATCCTCATTCTTCTCAGTGTATCTCCGGCCAGCCTGGACTTCCTTTTGTGTTTGTGCTGGTGGTTCTGCATGCAACTATTTAGGATACACTCATATTTTCAATCACAGGTCCTGTCTCAACTTACCTTTTCCTGGATAAGAAATCTTTCTTGGTTGCTCAGCTCCAGCACTATACGTACTCTCAGACCTAGAATTTTAATGAAATTTCCTGATTTTCATGTTCCAAGCAACTTGAATCCAAACAAAACACCCTATTCATTTTTGCCACTGAGTAGGAAATGGTCCCAGCTAAAGAATACTCAGCCTCCTTTCTGCTTTGCTAATAGGCTTTTTATTAACATCTTCTTGGACAATTAATCTCCCTAGCTGGGAATTCTCCTTCCAGATGCCTAAGTTTTCATTGCCTTCGAGGGGAGTAAGATAGCTGCTACTGGAGCGCAGCTCTGGGTCTTGCCAGTAGTTCCTGGACAGTCTTCTCGCTGGGAGGGATGTTCCTGTGCAACTTGAGACTTCACTGCTTCCACATGAAAATCTCCCCAGGGTCTTGGGGAAGATGGATGTGAACCGGACTCCTGAGAGGGTTCACACTGTCTGTTACTTCCGGGACTAATCGGTATTTGGGGAGGAGAGAGTGGAAGGAGGAACTGAATGCGGTAATGTAGTTTCACTCAGACCTGGGTGGCACGCAAAGACAAGTGTGCATAAGGACAGCTTTACATTAAAAAAAAAGTGCTTTTGTCTTCTTGCTACACAGAACTCCCAAAACTTAGCCTTCCATCCTGAGAATTATTTTGAGCTCTTGGTACATATTTCTATGTCTGCATTGCATAGCTATGCTTAGCCATCCTTTAAATTCCACATGTGATAACAATGGGAGAGAGAAAAATCATGACATGTTTGTGAAGAATCTTCAGTATTCAATAACATTCTTTCAAGTGGATCATCTTGTTTGGTCTTGAAATCAGCTCTATGAAGTAAATAGGGATTTTATTTTTGTTACTTACTTTCAGGCCAGTACACCAGGGGATACAAGCGATTTGGCCGTAGTGCACGAACAGGTGGAGGAAAAGTGCGGTTGTGGCCCAGGTCTTGCGATGACAAAAGTTAGGACCATTTCAGCTATGCTGTGCTCGTATTCGTCCCTTTCTGCTTCTTTCTCTTAACTTCTTTTTCTCTGAAATTGTCAATATCGTTTTATAGTATTCAGTCACCTTGATACTTTGTCATTGTATGATAACTTCTTAATCATTGACTCTTTGAATTCCTCATTTATAACTTACCATCTCTTCTTAAATGTATAAAAGTATAGGTCATTAACTTTAAAAGTCACCCACTTTAGTCCGAATCTCACAGAATGTTTCACTTTCTTTCACAAAACCCTGGACGTACGTTTTACTTTTTCTTGACTATGCCATTCAAATTTGGATTCTAGTTCAGCTGTCTGGAGCTATCAAATGCTTGTTCTTTCAGGGGTCAAAGGCAAATTTCATTTTCCAAAGCCTCTCTTTCGTAGGCTATACGATCTTAATTTTATTAACTGCTCTTTTCAGGGCTTCAAATCAGTTAGAGATTCAAGTGACAAAAGCATGACCTAAACTTAAACTTTAAAATGGTATTTACTTTTGTATACAGCTAAAACATATAGAATTAGGGCCAAGTACAGGACTGAGTTGGTGTGGAGGTTCAAAAACACTCCTGGGGTTGATTTTAAAGGGACGGCATGAAGGAATTTCGGGGTGATGGAAATGTTCTGTATCATGACTACGGCGGTGGATACTCAACTCTATGCTTTTGTCCAAGACTCAATAATATACAAAATGCACCATAAAGAGTACATTTTATTGAGGCAAATTAAAAAAAAAAATCAATCAATATAACCTAAATTGGAGTGAACTGTTTGTGCCTCCTTAACCATGGGAGAAAAGTGAACTACCTTCACATTATTCTCACTGACAGTAGGGATAGCATACTGCAGATTAAAAAGCAGATTTTATTTTATTTTTTCAGATGTTGCAGATTAATTTATTTTGTTGGGTATGAAAGAAGCAAGGAGAAATAGAGAAATGCCCTCTCTGAATATTAGGATAGCATATAACAATCAAAGAATAAGGCATTCAATGGAGGAAAAAGAATAGAAATTTATGGTTTTGGGTTTTCTTCTTTCAATATATGAGTTTATGTTTATGTGAGATATGGCAATGACAGTTAGAAAGAAATAACCATTATTTAACTACTAGGTGCTATTCCTGATGAAGACCCAATTGCTTGTGTCCAAACTCAAGTCTTATAAATTCTAGCATCGTATTTTGCATCAATTGGAAAGTTTTCCCAATTGGTAACTAAGTCATTTTTTTAAATTTAGAAAATAGTAAACTAACTGATTTCTTCAGGTTTTTACATCTTGATTATTTGATTTTGCTTACTGACTCACTTTATTCAATTAACCTCAGTATTTATATTTGTTTTTACTCCTGTCAAGGAAATTGAAATTTCAGACAGAGAGCAATAGTTATTGACAAGAAGAGGACAGAATTCTCTTTATGAAAACTGTAGACAATCTGTGTGGAAAATACTGCTACACTATACTGATCTCAAAATGAAAGCTTTTACCATGCATTGTATTAACTCTTTTTAAAAAAAGTCACTTTGTATCTAGGTGTTTGCAGCACAATTGTGTCATCAAAAGCAATCCTAGCATTTGCTCGATAAAATACTTACCGACTCTTAAGGAGATTTGGGAATCAAAGCTATATTTATTTTTCATTCATCTCGTAAGCCATGCATATCTTGAAAGCGCTATATTTGCAATCACACTTCAAACGAGGTCAGGGTACTGAATTTTGTGATGGCTAGGATGCTTCAAACTCATTGAAGATATAATTTCCTTCCTTTTCATTAAATCAAAGAAATTCTTCTTTTACATAAATGTAAGAGTTAGACAGGCATCCAAAATCATATTTGACCTGATTGTGTTTTTCATATCTTCATTTTTTGCTTCATTTCCATTCTCCTTTCTCATGGCTGTGGCTGTAAAAATAAGCTGCTTGTTGGACATTCTGGTATAGTTTAACATTTATGTTTTAAGTAACTTTTTCCATATGCTTGTTTTTGCCTTCATGAGGTCTTTTTGTCTCCACTTTCTTCACTCCCTATTAAAGAAAAATTATTCTTTAGCTTTCCTTGTTGTGTTTGGCTATGGAGGGCAAAATTATTCATACCCAGCTCTCTCCTGTATGTTTATAATTTTAATTAACTTTCTATAAAATTTCCCTCCTGACTCCACTGCCCAGTTAAAATAAGTTTTGACTTCCTCAACTCCCAAGAAGTGGGATGTGCAGGAAGACAGTGATTAAAGGATTAAAATAAACCTCTAGAAATCCTGTTTCTTCTTTGAAGAAAATTAGGTCAGGTTTTGCCATGTTTTCTGCTTGGCTTCATAGTTCATGGCTGACCATCAATATCGGATGATTTAAAATGGCTTTGGTTCTCTTTACAAAAGCAGGATTAGTTGCGTATGTCATGCAAACTCCTACATTTGTGGTTGTGCACTCTAGAATTAAGGTTATTACTCTTTTTTCCATGACTATGTGCTGTCTTTATGCAGAACTTTCTCGAGAATATTCCTTCTTGGGTTGGAAGTTTGAATGCTTGGTGTTGGATGTTGCCCAGCTATCAGCACATTCAAATCTTCAAAGACAGGATCAAAACAAATATTGGAGGGTGGTAGAGGAAAAGGTGCTGATCCTCTCTGAATTAACGTAAATTAGGCGGATGTTACATCCTTCGTAACCGGATGTACCAAAGTCCTATTGGAAGCAGAGATCAGGGAAAAGATGTGATCAGAGTAGCAGATAATATTTGGGGAATAAAATTTAACTACTCTATTTTTCATTTTTCTTCTGTTTTGGAAATAAATTCAAAGTCAGTCTAAATTATACTATCTAAATATGCATTTTATTTGAATGTAGAATCACTGATTTGGCAGTATCCGTTCAAAGTTAATATTCGCCTGCCTAACGACCCAGTGATGCTGCCGGTGTTCATTCTACAAAACGCTTTTTTTATCCCAAGGAGTCATGTGCAACAAAAGTGCCGAAATATCGTTTGCCGCAGTGTAACATGAGATAGCCAAGAGAGTGGATAAAGGAAAGGCTAAAAAAACATGGACTATGATTAACAGTTAAATATCTGCAAGACAGTCTGTAATGAAAATTGTGAACTGCAGGCCAATATGTACATGACCCCACTTATGCAATAGGGGTGTGGCAGGGGGGAGAGAGCACACACATGTGAAACATGTACAAAACGATCAACATGCATATATGTATAAAATAAAATTCTCTAGAAACATACATACTTGCCATAGTTAATTCTGGGAGAGAAATTTGGGTTGGCAGTTTGATAGTCAAAGAGAACATTTTTTTGTTTTTAACCCATGTTGTTAGTTTTCTATTTATTTTGTATTTTATGTATTATCTGAATAGTAATGAATATTGATATGACATTTAAGCAAAAATGCTTTCTGGCAGTATTATATTTTTATTATAAAAAGAGATAAAATGTACATACATTTACATATTTTATTTTTTGAATTCAGACTACCCAGCCTAGTCACCCGTTGACCCACATTCCCTTCAAGAGGCAGACTCTGCCACAGCTAGTTTATAACATAGGCATGTGTGGTCCTATTGTCTCTTCACTTATCAAAAAAAGTGACCATGATGATGGAGTTGAGGGAGGGCATAACTATCACCTTATCTTAGTGACTGCAAACAGACTGGAGTATTAGCATTTGCATTTGGATGGTTAAATAGCAAAATGAGAGTAAAATACGTATCATCTTGAAAAAGTAGGTTGACTTAAGGATATCATGTTTAAAGTTTTCCTTGATTGGTAAGCATATTTGATTTTTATGCAATCCAGTTATGCAGGATGATGGGGATTCTGGGACGACCTCTTTCCTGTAAATACGGTTATTTCATTACCATGAGGATAACAAGCAGCACTATGAACTGACTGATACACTGATTGTGCTTTGGAAACAACTGGATGATATCGTTGAACTTATTTGCTGGATAAGTCATGCTATACATTTCTCTCTTTTTCTAAAGATTTTATTTATTTATTTATTTTTAGAGATAGGTGAAGGGAGGGAGAAAGAGAGGGAGAGATACATCATTGTGTGGTTGCCTCTCATGTGTCCCCTACTGGGGACCTGGCCTGTAACCCAGGCATGTGCCCTGACTGGGAATTGAACCAGAGTCCCTTTGGTTCACAGGCCTGCTCTCAATCCACTGAGCTATACCAGCCAGGGTATGCTTGTAATTTTCTGTAGGTGATAATTACTCTAAAGTTAATACTGCATTAGATGGAGTAATGGTTTTGCTGTTTAGAGAAAGTGAAACCAGAAACAGATGTCTTGCGTTATTTGATGATCAAAACCTTATCTGGAGCAAGGATGGACCTGGAGAGAGTAGTTTTATATTTTATTCTCAATCTTGATGATGCTTTGTTTGGTTATGAGGCTGGTAAAACAGAAATGCAAACTCTCCCAGAAGCTATAAAATCATGGTTCATTAAGCTTACAGTGTTCCTGATGAAGGCCTGACAGAGCTGAAATATGAAACTAGTTTTCACTCTTCTTCTGACACAAACACACACACATGCACACTTCAAGCAAATGCAAAGGTGTGGAGAATAATATATCTGTGTATTTTTATCTGGGTTGGTGACATCTGAGTAGTGTACATTATATTCTTTTTTTTTAGGGATTATTTTTGAGGCGCAAACAATTATTTTATGGTAAAATTACCTTTGTGACTTTCCCTATTCTAAAATTTATCAATTCCCCAGGAAAACATTTTGGATTTGGTATTTATCTTCCCACACATAGGTTTCATACTTTTTGTACATATGTGTATTTTGCGAAGAATAATATGTGCGTATTATTTTGCAAGTTATAGAACTACATGTGAATTACATAATTATCAACATATCTTTTGAAAATTTGCTTATTTCTTTGAACTCAACATTACTTTTGAGATTCAGCCAAGATGGAAAAAGGAGTTCTGTTAACCAAAGGTCTTCCTTGGTCAATAAGTCAATCACGACAAATAAAGTGTCCTTTATATGCTCATCTTCCAACTGCCGCCCTCAGTTCTTCCTGGACGTGAACTCTGCCATACATGTTGTTACAATCAGCCAAACCATTTGCACTTTTACTGCCTGTATACAGAAATGTTATACTATATTCTTTTATGTTTGAATATTGTAATTATATATTGCATTTTGCTTGTTTGGTCATGATGAAATATTACTTTTATAATTCTAGCAGTACTTTTTGTACTAAAGTATGGTTTTAGCTGAGCTTATATAGTCATTCCAGACTCCTTAGCTTTATTGGTTATGTAATTTATGTTATTCTAGCCTCTTATTTGTAACTTATTTGCACCTTTATATTGAAAGACACATAGCATATAGTTGGGTTATACTTTTTAAATTTAGCTTAATAATTTGCTTTTTATTTGGAGAATTTATTCCACTTATATTTAACGTAATTGCTGATAATGTTGGATACAGGTTTATCAGTATATGATTTGTTCTCAACTTGTTATAACTTTTAGTTCTTTTGATCCTTTTCTATCTTCATTTATGTTAAATATTTGAATATTCCACTTTATTTTAGCTGCAACCCCTTGCATTATTTTAAAGTATTTTCTCTAGAAATGATGAAATGCATCTATCAGAGTCCAGTTAGTGTTTATAATGGACTGAGTGGAGAAGTTTGTGAAGGTTAATTTCTCCTAACAACCCCCACTTCTTTTGTGAGTGGTTGTCGTAAGTATTAGGTCTACCTGTGTTAAAAATTCAAGAGTAAAGCATTATAATTTTGCTTCAAACAGTCATTTGTCTTTTTTAAAAATTAGAATGAGAAGGGAAAATATTGTATCTTATATTTGTCCACATCATTGTCATTGTTACTGCTTTCGTTATTTATAGACTTGAGTTTCGATTCAGAGCGGAGTTCCATCCCTTCGTCCCTGAAGCGAGCAGCGATGTTGGACACAGATGGTGAGTGTGGACATCTCTCTTATTCTAACGTTCCTTACTTTGAATCATATTATTGTAGATTAATCAATTCATTAAGTTGAAGTGTTTTTCTGTATTATTAGCTTACAAAGAGTTATTATCATGCATATGTGTTGATTTTATCAGTCTTAACTTATTTCATGGGGTAATCTTGTTTCCCTTCTTTAATCTGCCAACGTAGTGAAGGTCATTTCTCAAATTGCTAACTAAAACCAATCTTTGTAATCCTAGGGTAAAGACAATATAGTCATTTTGAAATTATCTTATTTTTATTTAGCATAGAATTTGAACTGCTATTTTGGCCTTTTGCATTTATATTAATGAGTGATATCAATTTTTAATATTTCCTTTTACTATTGTTCTTTTCCTGGCTCTTTAGTCCTAAGTACATTCTTTAGTAGTTCTTTGAGTAGCTGTATGGAGGGAAAATTGTCTCAATTTTTTGTTTGCCTGAAAGTATCTTATTTTATTCTCATCTTGATTGATTATTTTTCGGAGCATATATTAATTGTTGAGATTTATATTTTTATAGGTATTTTAATGTATTATTCCATTTTTATGGCTTCAGTTCTTTTGAGAAACTTGCTATCAGAGTTATTTTATGTTTTATAATTATTTCTTAGTAAATTGTCTTTTCTTGGCAATTGCTTTTAAGTTCTTTTTGTGGTGTTTTATAGTTTTTACTAGTATAAATTGAAGTTTGAATTCTTTTTCATTTATATTATTTAGTTCTTGTTGTATAATGAAATAATGATTTAAACAGTTCCTTAAATTTTAAACATTATCTTTTCAAATTTTGCCTCTTTGCAGTCTTTCTAGTCTTTCATTTTGAAAATCCTATTATTCACAAGTTGGATTTCCTCATTCTGTCCTTGATGCTATTTAATGCTTTTTCTTATTTTTCTATTTATTTTTCTTCTGTATTCTAATCATTTCTACCTTACCCTTAATCTCTCCAATCTTTTTTTTAAAATTTAGACCTTTATTTTTTTAATTTTTTTTAACATTTTGTTTATTTATCTTTAGAGGGGAAGGGAAGGAGAGAGGGAGAGAGGGAGAGAAATATCAATGTATGGTTGCCTCTCTTGCATCCCCTGCCGGGAACTGGCCTGCAACCCAGGCATGTGCCCTGACTGGGAATCGAACTATGGTCCTTTGTTTCACAGGCGTGAGCTCAATCCACTGAGCTACACCAGACAGGGCTCCAACCTTTTTTATGAAGTGTTTTTTCCTATGTTTTTAACTGCTCATTCTATTTTAGATATGGTTATTCTATGGTTTCCTCCAATGGGACTGCTAGTTGAAGTTCTCAGAGGTCTAACTCTGATGGTGTTATGCCTGTGGACTTTTGCTTATACAGTTTGCTAGTTTTGGAATTGGGAGCTTTTTGGCATACCTTTAGCAGTGGGATCCCTGGAGGCTAAGGGAGGATTTGATTGACTTCCACCAGGTACCCACTCGATCACTAATGTTTTAGCTTTAGTGGTCTCCATTAAAAGCAATGTGAATTTCAAAATCTATCGTATGTCGTGGTAGATCCCTGACTAGACACTTCTACACCCTGTGCTATATGATTTACCATGGATTGGCCCCAATGGAGAAATACTATACTGATAAACAGTAAAAATCACATATCATTTCTTCTTTATAAAAATTAATTGGTTATCTGAATACTTTGAGTGATAACGTGGGAAAGGCATATTTGTAAGTGCTTAAATCTATTATAAATACTCATTTACCATGCTATCATGCTGAATTAAAATATTTACTTCAAAGGGGTGTGCTGTATAATTTTGAGGGGGAGTTTTACTAATGTAGTTACAGTATTAAGGAAATATTTCAATGATCTATGTGCCCAGGCACTAAAACGTTACAGAAATAAATTAGGATTTGAAGTGTGTAAGTTTCAGAGTTTGTATTAACATCAACCTTTAGTTACATAATTAATGGACATGATAGTAAATTAAATATTTACATTGATTATTTGGCAGTTCACATCATGCTTCCATAGCAGTTAATTTTGTCTTTAGAATAGTGCTGAAGGAGGCATGGGGGTCACGGTTGTCCTCATTTTACATATAGGTAAACTTAGCCTCAGCCTAGCTAGTAAGTTTCTTTTAATGGTTTGAAGTGGAATTTGATCCTGGATTTTGAAATACTACCTTCATTACTGTTGTAATTATGCCAAGGATACCAGGAACAATCTTTTTTTTTTTAAACTCTGAAAGTTTTTTATCTTTTTTCTTTTAATTTAATCTTTATTGTATCTTCCATTACCATTTTTTTTTCACAGTATGAGTATCACTTACTGTTTTGGTTCTGTTTGCGGAATCATAAAAATATTTTCAAGGAATAGAAATATAATCTTGGTTTTCACCGAATTCTTTTTCTTCTCCATGGGAGTTAATACAATTGTACATGCAGCTTTTGAAGAATCCTAGTATGTTAAATTTTGAGTCTCTGGGCACCAGATTTATCATGCAATAAATAATAAAATGACATGTTCCTCTAATGACCTAATTCAACAAAGACAAATTACGTAAAAAGATCTCAAATAATCCTTGTCACAGTGCACATTTTTCTTGTTAAACCTAATAATAACCAACTATTGGGTAGAGCCAGAAGATTTCTATTTTGAGTATATTTCTGTCAAATGGAATATAGCACAATTTCAGCATCTGAGATTTTATCGAGGAAACATGTATGAGCTGGGCCTTGGGTAAGTGCTATAACTAATGGTACTTTGACTCTTGCAAATGTATGTACACATACACACATGTATAAAGAAGAGATGATGCATTAATCTTTTGCTTTATTCCCTAATTTGCAAAATAACGAAAAGTTCCAAGGTAAGAGATTCTGGATGATGGTATAATTTCCTGTCACAAACTATTTTGACTTGAACTTTGGTTTTGTATACTTTGCTGTTGGTCTGTGAGTTCCTGTCACGTTGGGACCCTGAACTCACATCGCCATACTTTGGTTATAATTTATAAATTGTAGTTGAAGTATAAATGTTTATCAGCAAATGTAAATTATTATGTGATATTTATTTAGCATATTGTTTAAATATACATATTTTCCTTAACGATATCCATATGTTTCTAGCTGCTATTATCTTTGGAAAAAAATTGTTTGCATCAGGCTAAAAGTATGTGCTTGCTTACTCATTTATATGAAAGTGTTCATTACAAGTTACTGAACTTCATGCCTTCTGGCATTTATATTATTGTCATAATACGAATTCAGTTGATTTCATGGGCCCAGTGTTATCTTGTTCAGTGGTGGAGATGACAACTTGATTAGGAGCACAGGATACGTGCAGTGTTGCAGTGTAACACTTGAAGGATCTGCACCCACCGTATCAGCAGTGACCTTAGTGGTCACTTAGTGGTCTGGAGGCCACGTGGCAACCACAAACCATCGCTGATCTAGAGTCGTTTCTTTGCTTGCTTGGTTTTGTGTGTTTTGGACTCCTGAATTGCCTCCTGCGTTGTAATTTGTACTTTCTTAATTTATGCAACTCCATCTTCATTCAGCGAAGTTATTTATTTGGTCTCTCAAACCGTTTTGATTGCAAAGAGCTTATTCAAATATCTAAGATGTATAGAAAAGAGATGGCTAGAAAACTATGTAAAATATCCTATCCAATGTAGGAGGATATTGAATTTGAATGTAATTCAGTCACCACTAACATTTTGTGTACAGAAACCAGAGTAATCACAGTCTTTTATTGTAAGAAGCTGGTATGCATAAGAATTTATGTTTATGCTAATTTTGTATTTAATGCCATAATTAGATACTACAGTAAGAAGCACATCATATATTAAATATAGAGCAACTTCAAGAGATACCTCTTATTAATATAAATATGTACTTATTAAATAATCACTCATATGCATATTATTAAAGTGATAAGAAATTATCAGCTCCAATAAAATGTAACTCACATAAACACTTCTCTTACCCCAAAATAATGTCACAATTCAAGTTTTTCCCCAGAGATGACTGTGACTCTAGCCTGTGCCGGGGGCAATGCACAGTGGACAGTCTGTGAGTGTCACAACAGGGCAGACGGTGGTCAAGAAAAGCATCTTTCCCTGACAGTTCATTTTTTTTCGGTGACATAATTTACAAAAGGTTTCCTCAGGTCAGTTTTCCCTGAAGGACAAGATCATTTGAAAACACTCAGCCTTTTCTCACAACCAAAGTGTCTGGCAGCGTTTTATTTTCTGTTTCAACCTCTTCCTCGTCGGAAGAAAGCTGGGATTTATAGAGATCCAATTTATCAGGCCCAAACAGAAAACAGTGTCAGGAGCTCAGACAGCGGTGATA
This sequence comes from Anoura caudifer, assembly GCA_004027475.1. NCBI lineage: Eukaryota > Metazoa > Chordata > Mammalia > Chiroptera > Phyllostomidae > Anoura > Anoura caudifer. The sequence continues at coordinate 79,603 of PVKU01007916.1, forward strand.
AACAGCCACCTCCTGATGCCAGCTGTCCCAGCTGATGGAGCCCTGCTGATCCACTCCTTTCCTCGGTCACCACGGAGCACTCTTCTCCGTAGCAGTGCCTCAGGACACAGAGGAGGCCTTGGAGGTGGAGTGGCTTTCCCCACTGCTCATCCGCTCTTGACGCTGTGGTGCATGCGTTACTGACTTTGCTCTGCAGCGCATCCTCTGCCATGCAGAGGCCCAGAGCACGGAATCAGGGTCCGTAAACGGCCATGATTTCGCGAGTCTGTGTCCAACTCTACTACGGAGCGTATGTGGGACGGAGTAGCGAACATTTCCAAAAGGAATGCAGATAGAAAGTTTCTATCCAAAGGCTGTCCCAACAGAACAACATGCTATCTTAATGATACATGAAAGTGAAGAGGAAGAAGTCAAAATAATAATCAAGAAATTCAATAGGTGCTTTAAAATTCTTTTAAATCCCGTATCTACATACACACAGCTATCCCTGTTCCCTTCCTCAGCCTGCCAATTTCTGTCTCAGTCCAGTTCCTTTTATGGTGTTTTTCCATTTCCCTGTTTTCTCTGCTCCCCCCTTGTCAGTTTAGAGGAGTTGTCAATTCAGTGTGTTTTCTTTCTTTTTTTTTTTAAATTAAATTTTATTTTAATTGTTGTTCTTATACAGTTTTCTGTTTTCTACTCCCATCCCATCCCTCCGCCCCAGCCCTCCCCAGCTCCCTTCCATTTCCACCCCCCCCAGCTTTTGTCCATATGTCTTTCATACTTGTTGCTCTAATCCCTTCCCCTTTTCCCTGGATATTCCTATCCCTCTCCTCTCTTG
>PVKU01007917.1:8564-49772 GCA_004027475.1 Anoura caudifer
CTCATCACACTCTGAACTTATTTGTTTTGTCTGCCAGGACCCTGGAATGAATGAGGGTTTAAAACACTTTGACAGCTTCAGAGCTGGCCGTTGTGGCTCAGTTGTTCGGAGCATTGTCCTGCAGCTGAAAGATCGAGGGTTCGAATTCCGGTCAGGGCACATGCTTAGGTTTGGGTCAGCCCAAGTTCCAGGATCCTGCAACCCAATCCTGGGTCCGGACGTGTAGGGAGGCAACCAATCACTTCTCTCTTGAATTGATGTTCTCTCTCTCCCTTCCTCTCTCTCCAAAAAAGCAATGAAATAAAATGTCCTCCAGTGAGGATTAAACACCACCCCCCCAACACTTTGATAGCTTCCGTTGCCTTTAGGATTAAGCTCTGTCTCCCTCTTACAGTACAGTCCCACCCTTGTCTGCTTCTCTGGCGTCTCATCTGGGGCTTTTCCAGCTCCTTGGAACCGCATTCTGTCCCCCGCTGAACCAGGTCCTTTTCTTTGGTTCTCCTCCACATGCTCCTCCCTGTTTCCAGAGTATTTCTTTCCCCAGCTGATTCCTCTTTACTCTTGACCCACTGGTCTGAATAAGGACCCCATACTGTGTGCTCTCTGGGTTTCCCTCATCACCAGCTTGTCTTGATGTATTACCATTGCCCATTTATTTGTCCAGATTCCTCCAATAGCTGTGATGTTGGGGACAGAGGCCTGCTCACACTGGAATCTCTTGTAAGCCTGGAAGAGAGCCTGGCATATAGAAGGTGTTGAATTAGTGAATGAGTGAAATACCCTCAAGTAGCTTACAAATGATTCCACTTTTGTTAACTGGGAGTAATATGATAACATATGTTTTCTTTATCATAATTACTCTGCCAAAAAGCCGGATAAGGGAAAGGCCAGACACTGTGGACCTGGAGAAATTGTTTGCCGACATTGGAATCTCCGTGAGCAGGTGATGTGGCATCTGGGCTGGTGATCAGGACACTTGCATTTACTTCCTCATTCTGACACATTCCTGGGAAGGTAGTTTCCGAAATACTGTTAGGGCCAGGAAACAGTTCAACCAGTTTCTTTTGGGTCTAAAGGTTTTTGTGATTCTGTACTCTCTGATTTATTAATACCATCAGTTAGGCAGACCTAATTAATCTGAGCTGAGCTGAGTTGTAGCAGGCCAGATCCTTATTGAGAAGATGTGTGGGCTTGCGGCTCCAGTCCGTTTGAGGAAGGGAAGGGAATATTCATCAAGGAGTTGGCTGGATGCTGAGGATGTCTCAGTTCCTATTACCTGTAGCCAAGGCTTGGCCTGCAGGAAGTGGGTGATAACCAAAAAAAAAAATTTGAGGGGACCTGATGGTCAGTCAATGAGAGTGTCATCAGGTTATGCTCCCTGGATGGGCCAGTACAGTGATTCATTTGGGAACTAACTGGACACAGACGCTGGATGAGTGGGAAATTTACTTGGTAAGACTTACACCAGAGAAGATTCTTAGTGACAAGGACTTTCAGGGCCTTAAATGGTTTTTTTTGGGAGCATCTCAAGCCTCCAAAGCTCTTAGATGCTCACAGGCCTCACAGGAACTTGTTAGAAACTTTTACCCAAATGCTTTCCGCATCAGAAGCTCTGAAGAGACTTGAGCTGGGGGGAGTCATGAACCCCCAAAGGTGGCAGCCCCGGGGGCCCTCATACTCTAAATGTTGGGAAACTTTGGGCTTTGTCTATTGTTGGGAGCCCAGAGGACCATGACCACCTTTGTTTTAAAGACATAATTGGGAATAATCTGGGACAACTTCCCTTTGGCATCCACAATAAGGGAAGGTTGTTGGGAAAAACTGTCAAAAGAGTCCTTTTGGACTCTCGGTCAGATTGGCATAGAAGGACTTCTTTTCTTTAAAAAACATTTTATTTATTTTTAGAGAAAGGGAGGGAGAAAAAGAGGGAGAGAAACATCAATCTGTGGTTGCCTCTTGTGTGCCCCCAACTGGGGACCTGGTCCAGCAACCCAGGCATGTGCCCTGACTGGGAATTGAACTAGTGACCCTTTGGTTTGTAGGCTGGTGCTCAATCCACTGAACCACACCAGCCAGGGGGTAGGTAGGGACTTCTTAGTAGCCTAGTCTCTCTAAGAAATTGGACTAGAAAGATTCAGAAATATTTGGGCATTGTTTAAAGTTAAATCTGTGGAAAGATTAAAGGAGAAAGTCTTTTTTAATTTGGCCTATATACTTATTTCTTCTCATCAAGATCTGGATTGATACAGAGTTCTGATGAATATCACAAAATTGAAAATGGAGATTATGGATTTTAGTTTACGGTGTTATTTCTATATAAGACTGGATTACTTCAGACAAATTAAAAACAGCCAGATTTCCTCTCTGAATCTCCTGGACTGCGTTAATTGCTCTTGTGGGGCTAATTTTAGCTTCCAGAGCCTTTGACTTGCCAGAGGTAGTTTTAGATGTGGAGCCGTCGGCTTTCCTCAGAGGGCTGCCTTTTAGTTGGAGGGGACTGTTCTGGACTGGAGAGAGGGTACTTTCTGTGGGGGAAAGGGAGGAGAATGTGAGGGGTTGGTCAGGTCTCGGAGGCTGGAGAGCTTCTGCAGTCGTGCCCACTGGGGTCCACGTGAGGTTTGTGTGATGTTTATTTAAAAGAAAAGAAAGAGAGAAAGAGAAAGAAAACGGCAGTTAGCTAGGTTATATGCAGGCTATGCCCCAGCTATTTTTAAACCCCAGGACAAATAAAGTTTCCCAGCTACTTCTTAAAGGACAAACAGTCTGTGGTCTTGGCAAAATGAAATCTGAACCTGTACAGTAGAGTTTGAAGGGAGACCTTGTTTCCTGGCCATAAGAAGTTTTCTTGTGAAAGTAGAATCACCGATTGGATTCAAACCCAGGCCCCAGTAGGTCAAAGCCCTTATTGGGGGCCTTATAGTTGTTCACAATGTAACAATTCCCCTTAATGCACACCATCTTCCACTACTCAGGTGTCCGCAGTTAATGAGTTTCTACTCAGGAGTCTCAAAGTTGTAACCCTTTGGGGAGCGGTGGGGTAGAGGAATCTACTTTTAACAATCTTCCAGTAGCCCTTAAAGCAAACGTTGGAGAGGATGGAAAGGACGCTGCACCTTCAGTTCACGTATTCTCTCTGAGCTTTCAGGTCTGAGAGACAAGAGGAAACCTTTTTTAGCAAACCTGTCAGGATACGTTTATCAGTGTGAATCTGCCTTTAGTACCCCTTTGGTCATAAACAGAGCAAAGCTGCAAAGAGTGCAGCTTTTCAGGACCTGAAAAACGAGTTTTGTTAAAGCAGGTGAGGCCCCTAGCCTTCCCGAATCTGTGAGTATGAAATTTCTTTTCCCTGCCTCCTCCTCCCTCCTGCCATTTGTCCAGGCAGCATGATTTGTAGCTATGGTGCCAGTTGGGGCAAGTGAGGCTAAGAAAGGGCAGTTTGTGAAGCCCCTGTTTGCACAACGTGAGATTCTGGGCCTTGGTGCCCTTGAGGGCGGAGGTTCCAGCTGGTCCCAGGAGACAACTTCTGCTTCTGGTGAGGCCTTCGGCTCTCTGCTGCCCCCTGGTGCAACATCCTCACCAGGAACTCCAGGCCAATTGTAAGAGGGCAGGATCAGTTAGGGCTGTTAGAACCTGGGAACTGGGTGCGAAGGAGGATTTCATTGGTTGGGCTCATGAACAGGAAAAAACACAGGAGACACATAGACACCTTATGGAAAAATCCTTGCATTCCAGCTTCATTAAGCTTCCGTTTCCGCTATAGCATCCCCGCTTAACGCTTGTCCCGTTCCTTCAGGCCCAGCTTCAGGGTTCCAACTCAGAGCAGTCATTCTCTTAACAATAAAAAGCCTCGTCAATTCTTGGCTGAAATCAAGTCTATCCTGTTTCTCATCTCTGTTCATTTAGAAGTCCCTTTTAAAGAGGTGATAAAATTAGGTATGGCTTGTTCTTAGTAATTCAAGCTGGATCCCAGCAATTACCTCATCCTTTTGCCTAAGGGAGCCTAGTATACTGGTTAAGAATGTGGACTCTGGAGTCAAACTCCTTGGGTTCAAGCCCCAGCTCCATTACTGAAAGTGAGAGCAATGTCTACCTTTTGCTGTGAGGACGAGACATATGTGAAGCATTTTGTACAACATGTCCTATAATCCAGTGAATGTTGGCAGTTTTGTTATTTTCTAAATTCTCGCAACTCAATCATGAAATAATTTGTTCTGGACTTTACCTAAAGAGTCACCAAGTCCTTTATGTTGCTGACTGCATTATTTGTGATTCCTCAAATGCTGAGTGACATTCTGTGGGCAACACCAGACTCAACCTTGGCTCCGTGGGGTCACAGCAGGTGGGCAGAAAATGCAGTCTCATCCCTGTCGCTGAGATGCCAGGGGTTTAAGTGCAGGTGCTTTGGCAGAGCACCAGTGTCTGCATCAAAGCAAAACCTGCCCTGCTCCCAGTAAGTCTACACTCCTCTTCTGTCACAGTAAAACCCCAAAGCATCAACAATACACTTTGCACCCTGAGAAAAATGAGTCCTGTCCCTCAAATAATAAAAGATAAAATATCTCCCATGAACCTGGGCTCCAAAGCAAACACAGCTTTGACCCCAAGTTTCGCTACATTGCTGGCTGGAGACACGTCAGGAGCTTTGTGAATATTACGTGAGCAAGTCGTTGCTTTAACCTCGGTACATTGTGTATTTTTCCTTTAAGTTCTTGTTACGTTTTTTATTTGGTGAGCATCATCCTTCTAAAGTCTGTCTCTGCTCTTCGATGGTGATTTTTTCCTCTCTTTTTCCAAAGGCTTCTTTCTCTGAGTGTTTCTTTGACACCTGTCCATGTTTGGGTCATGCTAAATCTCAGAGATGTCCTGTTTAGGCTTCTTTGTTATTAGGTGATGATTTAAAATAATTGATTTTGAAATATTTTTAGATTTATTAGAAGTATTGAACATAGTACAGTGAGTTCCTGAATACCCTTTATTCAGCTTCCCCTAAAGATAGCATCTTTCATAAACACAGGACATTATCACATCAGGAAATCAACACTTGGTATTAACTCAGTTACAGATTTCACCAGTTTTTACATGCACTGTGATTTTTTTACATGTAAAAATTATGAAAAAAATCCAATGAAACATTATCACGTGTATAGATGTGTAGACACCAGGACACGTCCAGGACACAAAACGTGCCCTTGTGCAAAGAAACTCTGTGCTGTTACCTCTTTGTAGTCATCCCTCCCTCTAACCTACCCCTGACAGCTTCTGATCTGTTCCTCACCACTGTAACTTCATTTCAAGAATACGGTCTAAATGGAAACATACATATATAAGCTTTTGAGAGTGCCTTTTTTCACTTAGCATAATGCATTTGCGATCCCCTCAAGCTGTTGTTTGTATCAGTATGTTTCTTTTTGTTGCTGAGGAGTATTAATTGCATGAGGTTGCAATTTATCCTTTGCCTGTTGAAGGATAGTTGGGTCATTTTCAGTTTTTTGGCTATTACAAATGGAGCTGCTATGCGCATTTGTGTACAGTTTTTTAAAAAAGATTTTATTTATGAACCATAAAACATTAAAAAAATAAAAAAGATCTTATTTATTTATTTTTAGAAAAAGGGGAAGGGGGAGAAATAGAGGGAGAGAAAAATCGATGTGAGATAAATATCATTTATTTGACTGCCTCCCACAGGACCCCAACTGGGGACGTAGCCTGCAGCCCAGACATGTGGCCTGACTGGGAATCAAACTGTCAACCTTTTGGGTTACTGAGCCACACCAGCCAGGGCAAGGTTTTTTTTTGTTGTGTGTTTTTTTTTTGTTGTTAATATAACTTTTATTTCACTAGGTTTAGGTGGCCATCTTATGTTATAAGCTGTGTTTGCAATTGTATTTATAAAATTACTGGTGTTAAGTAGTGCTTCTTGAATTGTCCTGGGTGAATTAGGAAAGAATATAGGTAACACTATATATAGTATATTTAGGTCAAGTGACATAAAATGGTATCACAGCATTTGGTGTTATCGATTGTTGACACTACAGTAAGTTCTTAATGTCATTGATCAGGTCTGTGACTTTAAGCAAAATGACACATAATGAGACCAATTAAATCATAGGCTAGTTGATATAAACAAGAGTTAAGTCCCTACAGCATCTCATCAACATTATGATGAAATGACTTTCTGCGAGAACCTGTTGTACTTCAAACAGAGGCACGTGGCCACGCTATGAAGAGCGATTTTGTTTCAGCAGAAAAACATCATCCATCCCATTATAGGGAAACATTGCTTATTTGGGTTTTATTGGTTTTATAGTCATGTTTTTATTTTATTTATAAATTTGTTTTTATGGCCGTTTTATGGCCATTTTATGGCCGTGGACCAACACATAATTAGCTAAACTGCTCAATCAAACACTGAGTATATGTGATTTACTGGTGGTGGCACTGAACAAAGTCAAAGGAAAACACACATACACTTTTAAAAAGTGGTGAGGATGCCCTGGCCGGGTTGCTCAGCAGGTTGGAATACCGTCCCATACATCCAAAGGTTGTGCGTTCACTCCCCAGTCAGGGCATGTGGCTAGGTTGCATGTTCGATTCCCATTTGAGGGGACCAATTGATGTTTCTCTCTCCCTCTCTCTCTCTGTTTTCCTTTCTCCTTCCCTTCCTCTCTCCCTCCCTCCCTTCTTCTTTCTCTAAAAATAAAAAAAAAAAGATATCCCCGGGTGAGGATTAAAAAATAAAAGCTATAATGATGGGGATTTATACCATGTTTTATGTTTGTACATTTAGTATAGTGCGTGTGTTTATTGGATCAAACAGAGGTAAAAATAAAGGAAGCTTAAACATGTGTAGGAGAACATCTGAGCTGGTAGGTGGTCCCATATGTAGGGTCATCGAGAGACTCAGGTTCCTCCCAGTTTCTACCTTCTTGATTGATGCTTCTCAAATTTTAATGTGAATATGAATCACTTGGAGATCCTACTTAAATGCAGAATCAGGTTCGGTAGGTCCAGGGGGCCTGAGATTCTGCACTTTCACAGACCACAAGTGAGCAGTGAGGGCCAGAAGTACTGCCTGCATTTGCCTGGTTGAAGCTGGTTTGTCTCCACTTCTTTGGATTTGCAGCCCGTGGGAAAGAGCATAGGGGAAGTGAGGGATAAGCAGCTTCCTTAAGAGAACATGACCCACAGTTGTACTTACTTCTCGCTGACCAGAATGTGGTCACATGACCATAACCAGTTGCAAGGGAGTCTGGGAAATGTAGGCTGTAGGCAAAATTTGAAGAATTCTATTAACTAAAAGAAGCTGTGAAGAACTAATATAAGAGAATTATTAGCAGTCTCTGCCACAACATTCAAAGAGAATTTCTTTCCTTTCACATTACTAATATCTGAGAAGCACTAATCTGAAGTATAGTCCAAAGGTATACACCTCCTTAGCATTCAATCAAGACTTTTGACATCCTGCCCCTTCCCTGCCTTTTCAGTGTCATCTCTCCCCATGAATGCACCCTTTGTACCGATTCTTTTCAATAATTTGCTTTGCCCTGAACGAACCTGTTCTTATACCCCTATGTCTTTGCACATGGTATTCCCTTTGTTTTTCCCACCAGTGATTTGTACCCTAATTAGGGCTCTTCAGCAAGGCTATATTCTCAGGTAATAGAGTGCACCCTCAGCACAAGGAGGGGTTTTACAAATTTGGTTTCTTATACAGAGACCCCTTAAGAGAGAACGGATAGGTAAGCACAAATGCTGACGTCTCTGGAACCTCAGAAACCTGTTTTACTGATGGGTCCACTGAGTTCATTTTGCAATTGGAAGGCAGGACTCCAGGTCCTCCACCCTGCCTATCCCCACCCCCACAGCGACACACAGAGTAAGGCCCACACAGTTATGGTGAGTTTTTTGCTGTTTAAAGATTATAAGACAAACCTAGAAACTGAATGGCCTGAATTCTATTTTTAAAATTATATTTTATTGATTAATGCTATTATAGTTGTCCCAAATTTTACCCTTTTGCCCCCCTCCACCCAGCACCCCCACTCCCTCAGGCAATCCCTCACCATTGTTCATGTCCATGGTCATGCATATAGGTTCTTTGGCTACTCCATCTTCTGTACTGTACTGTGCATCCCCATGGCTACTCTGTAATGACCTATTTGTACTTCTTAATCCCTTCACTCCTTCACCCATCCCCCCACATCCCAGTCCCATCTGGCAACCATCAAAACACTCCCCATATTTATGATTCTGTCTCTGTTGTTCTTGTCTGCTTAGTTTGTGCTCTAGATTCAATTGTTGATAGTTATGTATTTATTGTCATTTTGTTCTCGGAGTTTTGATCTTTTTCTTAAATAAGTCCCTGTAACATTTCACATAATAATGGTTTGGTGATGATGAACTCCTTAATATTTTCTTGTCTGGAAAGCTCTTTACCTACCTTTTGATTCTAAATGATATCTTTGCTGGGTAGAGCAATCTTGGCTGTAAGTCCCTGCTTTTCATGACTTTGAGTATTTCTTTCCAATCCCTTTCTCTTAAGAAGTCAGGTAATAGTCTACTGGGAATTCCCCTGCAGGTAAATAACTGCTTTTCTCTGGCTACTTTTAAGATTCTCTCTTTATCTCTAAACTTTAGCATTTTAATTATGATGTATCTTAGAGTGGGCCTCTTTGCATCCATCTTGTTTGGGACTCTGTGCTTCCTGAACTTGCATGTCATTTCCTTCACCAAATTAGGGGTGTTTCTTTCATTATTTTTTCAAGTGGATTTCCAATTTCTTGCTCTTTCGCTTCTCCTTCTGGCACCCCTAAGGTGTGAATGTTGGAACGTTTGAAGTTGTCCCAGAGGGTGCTTATATTATCCTAATTTTCGTTTTGTTTTTGTTTTTGAATTCTTTTTTTCTTCTTGTTGCTCTGATTGGTTGTTTTTTGCTTCATTATGTTTCAAATAACTGATTTGATTCTTGACTTCATCCACTTTACTATTGTTTCCCTGTACAATTTAACTTCACTAACTGAAGTTAGTGAATACTTCATTCCTGACTGGATCTTTTTTATGCTGTTGGGGTCCTTTACTAAGTTCCTTGAGCATCCTTGTAATCAGTGTTTTGAACTCTGCATCTGACAGATTGCGTATCTCCATTTTATTTAGTTCTTTTTCTGGAGTTTTGACCTGTTCTTTCATTTGAGCCATCTTTCTTAACCTCCTCATTTTGGCAGCCTCCCTGTGTTTGTTTCTGTGTATTAGCTAGAACTGCTTTGACTCTGTATCTTGGTAGCATGGCCTAATGTAGTAGGTGTCCTGTAGGGTCCGGTGAATGGCACAGCCTCTGTCAGCCAAACTGGGTTTTTGAGGTGTGCCCTTTGTGTGGGCTGAGTACTCCTTCCTCTTGTAGTTGAGCTTTGATTGCTGTCAGCAGATCAATGGGAGGGATTTACCCAGGCCAGTCAGCTGCAAGGACTGGCTGTGACCACTGACTGCCAATCTCTGCCCTCCATGGAGGATCAGCTGTGCAGGGATGGGAGTGGGGTGCGGGGCCGGGGGGGTGGTGCTCCAACGTGCTCTGCAGCTTTCACTGGGTGTGCAGGCTCTGCGGTTTCCTTGGTGGTGAAGGCCAAGGTGGACCCCCACCTGTGTTTTATCTGGGGCCAACTTCCTGAGCTATAAAGCAATCTGAAATGGCTGCTACTTGTGCTGAGTTTAGATATTCCCAGGTGAAGCCAAGCTGTGAATCTAGGCTGGCTGCTGCTAGTGCTGGGCCTGTGGACGCTTAGCATGAGGTATGGGGGCTGGTGGCTCACTGAGGTCAGCTGTTGCTTGTTTGAGAGGATTTAGGAAGTTGCGAAGCATGAGCCAAGACCAGCCATTCAAATGGAAAAGTAGCTTGGGTGGGGGACCATAAGGTGGGGGACTATAAGGTGGGTAGGAGAGAGTATCTGGGGATCTCCAGGGCAGGGCAAACAGTGTTAGCCATGTTGATGGTCTCAGATATGACACCTGCCTGCCAGCTCTGTGGCTCTGTGGGGGAGGGCTCAGAAAAAGGACAGTGGCCTTTGCCCACCTTTCTGTCTTCTAGCTGTCACCTTGGTGCTCAACACTTCAGTTCCTCCCTGTATTCTACTGGTGCCTTTCAGGCTGCTACCCTAGTGCTGGGGCTCAGAGGGAGTGAGTCTGAGTAAGTCTATGTGTGGGTTCTTTAAGAGGAACTGCTTGGGACCCTAGAAGTTTCTTCCACCAACTCAATCCCTGCTCTTCTTTTGCAGCCAGCTGTTGTGAGGACTTATCTTCCTGGAACTGGAACCCTGGGCTCGGGGGCCTGGTGTGGGGCTGGGACTCCTTGCTCCTAAGATATTCCTTCTGAGTTTTTATGGACCACATGATGATGTGGGACCAGCCTGTTCCATGTCTCTGCCCCTCCTACCAGTCTGGATGGATGTGGTTTCTTCAATTTTATAATTGTCAGACTTCCATTCAGCTTGATCTCTGACAGTTCTGAGTGTTGGTTGTTCTACATTTTAGTTCTATTTTGATATGGGTGTGTGAACAGGTGAGTTGTGTTTACCTGTGCTGCCATCTTGACTGGAAGTCCAGTGGCTTGAATTCTATGTGAAGACGTTATTGACTTATTGGGAAACCTTCAGATAGTCAATCGATTAACTTCCTTACAGGATATTAGTTTATTTTTTTAAACTTAGGTTGGAATATATAACAGGCTAAGGTTTTACTTTCTTTGAGACTATCTTATAGTTGACTACAAATCATCAAAATTCTCTGTGTCTGTTAGAAAAAATATAAAATGTCCTTTAATATTTTTTATTTTTTGATCTTCCTAGTTAGAATAGAATTCTCAAGGAAAATTTCCTGGATGCAGTCATTATTCAAGTGATATTTTCTTTGGGAAACAAGACAAATTCTACCCATAGGATATAAAGAACTCATTGAACTTTCCCATGCTTTATAATTCTATTTTTATGTCTTTTTATGCTCTCTATACCAGGAACACATCATTGTTTTTTTCTTTTTTTTTGTGACATTATCATTGCTGTTTTATTCACTTTTTCTCTCTAATTGCCTCATTGATTCATTTACTTAATAGACGTAATAGCTGAATTAAAAATAATGACATGAATGAAGATGTAATGTCCTAAAAATTCTCTACTTCTTTGCAAAAGACCAAACTTTCAGAAAAATATGTACTTTTGACTCCTTCTCTTTGTGCCTGTGGCATGCACGTGCTGCTTAGTTAACCTGGGAAGAAACTCCATCAGGCAGTGACTGTAGTCAGCCCATGTTTGGGAGGGCCCTGGGCCCTGGCAGCTTTTGCTTGTTCTTTAAATTGAATTCCAATCAATTGGTCAATATTTATTTAGCATTACTGTGACGTATCAACAGTATAGCTACGAGCTTTTTTTTTTTTTTTTTTTTGAGAAACATTAGTTTATTGTTCCACTTATTTATGCATTCTTTGGTTGCTTCCTGCATGTGCTCTGACCTGGGATCAAACCTGCAACCCTGGCATGTCGAGATGAGGTTCTAACCAATGGAACCAGGGCTAGAAGCTTCTGATTTATTGGCAGATAAAAATGAATGGCAAGCCAAAAAAATAATGTTCACACTTGGCTACAGGAAACTCTTTTGCTATGTGGTCCTTATCCAAGTGCAATATTTGTCCGCTTCCATGACTTCCAAATGTCCCTTTTGGTGTCTTTCAGCAGAATTGTGTATCACAGCAAGGACCCCCTGGTGGGGGAATCAGAGCAGCAGTGTTTCTCTGGTACTCCTTTGGGGGGGGGGTGATGGATAAGAAAGAGGGTTGAGAAGCTTCTCAGTACAACCTCTTTTGGGGCAACGCAAGGGGAAGAATGTGGGCTTTAGAGTCAGGCCTGGCTCTGTCGTGCAACCTCAGGCTAAGATGGTAGCGTCTCTGGGTTTCTGCTTCTCATCTGTAAAATAATACTTGCTTCCTAAGGTGGGTGTCATGATTAAGTGAAAAGAAATGCACACAAAATGCTTAGAGCAGTGCCAGGCGTGCAGGAGATGCCTGCTTGCTTCTCCTCTTTTTGTAAACCTCCAGTGACCTAGCACTTTCAGAACAGTGCATTTCTCTCTGGAAAAAGGCCATGTTATTTGTTAAGCTGCTCCAGTGGTCCAGTCAATAGACTAAGAATTATGGTCCCCTGAGTCCATTTGACCTATTGTTATTAAATTGCTTTGGCTGCTATTTTCTGTAGTTGTCATTTTGCACTGTAATTGATTTACAGTTTCTTCTTACCCTTCTTTTGCAGATGTTATTACTAGTTCAGGACACTAGGTGGAGCCATTTTACCAGGTATCAATGACTCACAAAAAGCATAACCTGTTCTTTTGACTTGTCCAGCGCCCAAAAAATGTCAATTCTTACTGCATGTATCAGTACAGACATATATTCCAGCACATCAAAGGATCTTTCTACATTTCTGTCTTTCCTTCATTTATAGTAGGGAGTGTTTAATGCTTAGAAATTATACCCAGAAGTTCACATGTTTTGATTTGGTTCCATGGTTTAGGAGAGCAAGAAAGCTTGGAGTAGATTAAAAAGGAAACCACAAATTTGATCAGAATGGGAAAATGAAATGTATGAGGAAAGGTTAAATAAACGTGGATTACTTGGTGCTCAAAGAATGCCATCGTAGACTTTCACAGTGAATTGGTCCTGGGGACGATGGGAAGCAGCTGTTATTCTCCATTGCAGGGAAGGATAGACCAAGAAGAAATGGACTGAATAAGCACAGGGGAGATAAAAGTTAGTCACAGGGAGAATTTCTGGAGGCAAGCATGTGTAATATTGTGAGAAAAATTATCAACTTTTAATTTATTAATATTAAAAAACACATTAGGCCAGGTCTCAACATACCCAGATAAGATTATTACAGTCATACCAAAAGATGGAAAAATGTTATCTCCCTTATTATGATGCTTGTTTGAAACCTGGTATGACATAGGTTAGGATGACACCCATCACAGCCCATTGGCACAGGCTAGGACTAGAGAGACTTACCAGGATTAGCAGTGACTTCAAAAGTGTCATTTATGGGATACATACATAACATTAGAGATCTACAGTGTCACTATAGTGGTTTCTGAAATACTCACACAGGGGCTGTGCTCTCCGGGGGGGGGGGGGCTGATCACAGAGCAGAGGGGCTCAGATGGTTCCTCCATGCTTACTCTTTTGAACTCTCATGTTACCTATCACAGGGTCCCTCGGATTGCAGTTTTGTCTTATTTGCTTGCTATTTCCTATTTACAGCTGTGATACCTGTAGATCATTATGAGAACTAGCTCATCCCGTTTCATACTCCTAAGAACACACCAAGTCCACAGGAGGGCGCCAAACAACTTTTTCCTTCCTCCAGAGTCCTCCAGCAGTCACCCTTGGATGGGTCTCCTTTCTTCCTCCCCTGCCCTTTCTCCCCTCAAAACGGGAACTCTTTCCCCTCTTCCCTCCCACCCAGCTTCATCCTGGAGCAGTGGTGTATGACTTTTCAGGTCCTTTAGATTTCTCAGAGCAAATTTTTTACACACACACACTAAAACTTTCCATTGCTGATAATGACTGCCCCTCACATTGCTTAACTTAGCTGTGTTATGCTAATAATACTTTATCTTTCCAGTGACCGTTTGCCAGGAAGGGGCGACATGGAGATATGAAGAAAGAGGGTGCTGGTGAGGGAAGATAGGGATGAGGTGGAGAAGATGCAGTCCAGCTGTTTCTTGTCCTTGCTGATTATAAATGTCATCTATGTTCATAGTAGAAAATCTGGGAAAACCACAAACTAATATGAAAAAGAAAACAAAACTATTCATAGTTTTCACCACTTATAGATAACTAAGATCAGTATTGGAAGCATTTCCTTCTAAAAAGCTACAAGAATTTGGAAAAACCGAGCCAGCTATTTGTAGAGAGCTGCTCCGGAAGATCATTGAGGGGGCTGAGAGATGAATTTGGGAGCGGGAATGATTAGTCATGTAGACGTGCATCAGTGGGTGGAGAAAATCTGTTCTCAGAAAAGTGAGTAGGGATTCTGAAAGGGAAAGAAAGATTCAGCCTCAGAGAGAGCGACAGAGAAGGCGAGAGGGGCCCCTGGGTCTCCTGTATTTCGGCTCCCAGTTCCCACAATTAGGCCTCCGGAGCCAAGAGCCCGTCTTAGGTTCTGCGAGCAGTTACACAGCAGCCTTTCAAGAGCTGAAAAAGTGGATTCGCGTTACCTGAAATCAAGGATTTCTGACTAGAGTGGCCACACAAAAGAATAGGTGCGCAATCGCCGTTTGCTCCCGAGGCCGCACAGAGAGTGCCCTTTTGCGCTCTCTCGCCCACCGTGGGGCACAAGGACTGGCTGCCCAGAGGCCCGCAGGACCGCTCTGACCCGTTCACCGTTCTCCGAGTTCCCGTCCCATAGCCAGTCCTCACGGCCCTTCCGGAGGGATGCCTCAGGGCATTGGGACCCACCTTCCGTGCATGCCCGAGGAGCTGGATGTGCGGGAAATTTGTGCCGCCCTGGGGTGACCCTTAACCAGTGACTGACCGGGACGGGAGTGTAGAGCTCTATCCTTTGCCCTGCGTTGGAACAGCTCTGAGGCGTAACGCACTCTCCAGAGTCCCCTGCGGGGCCAAGCAGAAGCTCCCCTCTTGGCACCTAGCCTGAGCTGGAACCTGTGGTAGGCAGCTTTGGAAATGCCTCCCGGTCATCCCTCCTCCTGGTATTCACACCCCGTGGAGTCTTCTCTTCTGGAGTGTGGGATAGGCAGAGTGACTTGCTTTTGACCAATTGAATACGGCAAAGGTGATGGGTTGTCACTTCCATGGTTGAGTTTCAAAAGTTGTGACTTCTCTCTTGCTAGCCTACTCCCTATTGCTTTCTTGGCCTGCACACTTTCGTGAGGCAAGCTGCTTAGCGGAGAGGCACACGTGGCAAGGAACTGTGTACAGCCTCTGGCCAACAGCCAGCAAGGAACAGAGGCCCTCAGTCCCACACAGAACTATATGCTGCCCACATCTACCCGGTGAGTGTGGAGGCAGATGCTTCTTAGGTCGAACTCTCAGATGAGACGGCAGACCCTGGACCAGCACCTTGATGACAGCCTTGTGACCAATCAGGACTCAGAAGAGTCAGCTACACTGAGCCTGGAATCCAGACCCAGGGAAACTGAGATAATGAATGTGTGTTGACGTTTGATGCCAAGTGCTGGGATAATTTTTATGCACTATAGATGGCTAATACAGGGCCTTGCTTGTTTTTGCCATTTCTCTTACAGGTTTCTCTAGGGGCTCTTTCTTCATAAGTCACTTGCACTTGAACCTTCCCTAAGATAGCAAATAATAATTATGCACCTATTATTTCTGTGTGATTATTGTAGTCAGAGATCTTTGATTTCAACTTATGAGAACCTACTTTTTTTTGGTTATTGAATTGCTGCTTGGCAACTGCTCACAGAACCTCTTGGCTCAAGAGGCTTAATTCTGGGAACTGGGAGCAGGAGAAGCACAGGCAACCCAGGGGCCACTCTTGCCTCTTCTGTCGCTCTCTCAGGTCAATAGTCTTTCTTTTGGTCCTTGGCAGCAGATTTGAAGGATGGGATCCTGACGTGGGGTGACTCGCTCAGGGCCGTCCCTGCAGCAGGCGGAGCCCTGTGGTGTGGCATAGGATAGCTGTGCAAACACTAACACTTTCACTGGAGAGGAATTGAGGTGGGGATATAGACTGGAGGGGATGTTCTGGTTTATGTGCTGTCTCTTGTAATTGAGAGAGTTGAAGGAAGCAGTAATTTGAAAGAAGTACTGTAAGAGTTGTTTGATTTTCAGCGATTACTGATGCATAGAAGAGAGAAAAGGACGAGCTGGTTACCCACAGGAAGTGCGGTGTGAAAGTCTGAAGGCCCCCAGTGCAGTAACCAGAGGATGGGTCAGGTTTACGGTGAAGCTCAAGCTCTGAGTGTAAGAGCTGCAGTGCTTCAGAGAGTGCTGTGTTACCAGCTTCTCTGGCGTGAACGCTGAGATCCTGAAGGGAGACACTGAGACTTGGGATGGGAACAGCTGGGCGCGCTGGAGAGCTTTTTGGGTCACCAGGTTCCCAGAACGTTCAGGCTTGCAGAAATGCACCACTTCCTCTTGCTGGAGGATAGCTCCCACCTCTTGTCTGGAGTCTGAAGCAGATGCTTTGTAAGACAGTGCATACTGTCCTCATGGTCTGCCCTCCCTTCCTGGTCATTGGGCCAGTTTGGTCAAACATTGTCATGTCCCGATTGGGGGAGCGCGGGCCCTGCTGAAGGGGAATGAAGCTGAGTGGCAGGCCCTGGCTGAGGTACAGGGTCCGGCAGAAGTAATGCCTGCTTGAGTGTGGTTGGTAGGATAACAATGTGGGTGTAATAACTTACAGTTTTAATTTGAACAATTCACCTAAAATGCCATATAGTGTGCTTGACTGTGATATTGTTATGTTGCATAATTACATGCCTATGATTTTGTAATAAAACAGGGGCATTATTTGTGCTTGACCCTGCGTACTGGTGATTAGCTTGGGAATGGGTCTTGAGAGTGAGGGCCTGGGAGTGTCGGTTTCAGAGTCAGATAAGGAGAGAGTCTGTTTCTATGAACATATGCTCCTGTGATTCCGGATTTGAAGTTCTGGCAAGGGTTCCTGGAGCCAGTGTCAGTATGCTGATGGATGACTCCTGGGAGCGTGGAGGAAAATGGCCCTCAGTGAAGGAGGGGGAAAGGCCGGAACTGCCTTGGCATGGTGTCTGGCAGTAGATCCAAAGTCTCAGAGCAGCAAACATATGTGCTGGTTATCAACTCATCATCTGTGAGCTCCAAATCTGCTTGTTTTGTGGTTCTCGGCTGTGATTCTGGAGCGGGACAGGATGTCAGCATTTTGACTTTGCCCTCTGGTGCAACACTAGGCTTTAGCAATAGAGGGCGCTGGAGGGACACTGCACAGAAGAGGGAAGGAAGCAGCTTCTTTGCCTGGCTTTGGTGTGCTTTTCTCCCCCTCTGAGGGGGTTGCTGCTCATGGTGGGCAGAGGCCCTACGGCCGCTCACCCTCCCACAAGCTGCTGTGGTGGTCCGGCCAGCTGCTTGCCATAGAGCAGCTCACTTACTTGGCAAACTTTACTGTTAAGGGTAGGAGGGTGACTGGCAATCAGGGTGGTTTGGCCTGCAGGGCTCTCCGGCAGAGGCCTGATGATCACAGTGCAATGATGAAAAGAATGGGCAGGCTACTGGAATACTGTTTCATTTATACAACAGGAAACAGCAGTAATAACAAAACAAACTCTGGATCTGGTGGCCACGTTATCTAAGTTGCCACACTGGATGGTCATGACCACTCACCCATTTTCCAGACCCAAGTCAGTTCAAGGACTCAGAGACCCTTGACTGAAGGGCACCGAGTGCCCTCGGGAAGAACCTTGCATTGTTGCCACAAACATTTCCTGTAAACCTTCCCTTAGGCCTTTCCTGATGGGACTGCTGGCCATTGACTGCAGTGACCATGCATGGAGAAAGGGGCAACATGCAGACTTGTGGGTGCCACTGGATCCTGGCTCTGTGCTGATACTGATTTCTGGGGAAGTCAAATGTTGCTGTGACCCAGTCGTCGAAGTGAGGACTTGCGGTAGTCAGGTGATACATGGAAACTTAACTCAATTCTAACTTGCAATGGCCCCCAGGGATCCATGGAACCTCCCAGCTCAAAGGGCAACAGAAGTGGAATATACGCAGTTGGTAGCTGGCACAATGCCTGCATGGGCTCTGTGGTCCATGGGGGAAAGGCCTCTATCATGGGCAGGGCCAAATAGAAGCTTCCAAAACTCGCCCTCCTTATTGGTGGTGAACAAGAAGCAAAGCTGCTGGTATGGGTGAACTACAGCGATTATTGCCTCCATCCAAGACTTAAAAGATGCAGGGCTGGTGATACTGAGCGCTTCCCCATTTAACTCACCTGTTTTGTCTGTGTGGCATTTGGCTAGATGTTAGAGAGTGACTAGGAATACTGTCATCTTACCCAGGTAGTGACTCCGACTGCAGCTTTGGCCTCAGATGTAGAAGTTTTACTGAAGCAAACCAACACAGCCCCTGACACTGGATAGGCCACTACAGACCTGGCTAGCACCTTTCTATCTGAACCAGTTTGAACAGACTACTAGAAGCGGTTTGCTTTGATTTGGAAAGGCCGACAGTATGTCTTCACTTTTCCAGGTCCCAAACCATTCTCCACTGTCTGGGAACCTATGTACATCTTTCCCTCGGACAGCTCACTTTTCACGTAAAATGGACGAGCAGGCGCACTTCCTTAAACTCTCTTCTCTGCTCTTGAGAGGAGGCATGTGCACGCACCTATGAGAGAGGATAAAAAGTGTCAGCATCCTTTTATTGCATACTAATGCTTTTTAGAGAGTGTCCACTGCAGAAGAGACACTGAGCAGCCAGGTTGTCAGGAGGACTCATTCAGTAGGCGGCAGTTAGCCTTGGTCCCCTGTCAACCACTATTTGCACGAGGGGCCTGTGCGTGGAGTAGCCATGGTGCCCGAGATAGAAGTTACACATGCGTTGGGGCCCCTTTCGCCAAGGCTGACCTAGCTACTGCCACTGCCTAATGTTGATCTGTCAGCAGCAGAGGTTGAGTCTGAGTCCTCCATAGAATAAATATCTTGAGGAGACCATGCAGATATTTAGTCACTGGTTGATTGTATCAGACTTCACCCTGGAAATGGCAATAATTTGCCTTAATTGGAATCAAAACGTATTCTAGGTATGGCTTTGCCTTCTCTGTCTTCAGTTCCTCAGCTGGCCCCACTGTCCACATCTCCCAGAGTGTCAGATGTACTGTGACCTGAGGGCGCACAGGGTGTCTGATGTGCCAACCAGGGATCCCACACATCACCCTGACTGACCAAGGTGCACTCTCCTTATGTTAAGGAGGTACCACGATGGACACACCGTTATGGACTCACTGCTTTTACCATATGCTGCACAGTACTCTGATGGGTTGGAAAACATTGGAATAGCTTCCTGACGGTACGGCTAAGTGTCACATTGAAAATGATAATCCACAGGGTTGGAACATTGTCCTTCAAGGTACACTATTTCCTTTGAGTCAACGGCTGTTATGTGGTTTTGTGTAGAGCATGAGTCGGGCTCCAAGGGCTGGAAGGGAGAGTGGTCTTGCTCACCATGGATCCCAGTGGCTTACCTGGGGAGTATGTGCTTCTTGTCCCTTCAAGTTTAGGTCCTTCTGTAGAAAGGCTCATGCTGATAGAACTGAAAAATCATAATTTATAGAGCTCATACTCTTGGCACTGTGCTAGGTGCTTCACATTATTAAACTCACTTAATTTTTACAAAAGCCTATGAAGTTGCTAGTCTCATTATGATAGTTTTATAAATGAAGAAGCTGAGACCTAAATTGAAGTATCCAAGTGATCAACAGTTGAGGAGGATGTGGATGAGGGAATAACTTTTGCATGAAGTAATTAAGAAAGAATTTGGTAATAGGCTTTGATCCTTCACTTCAAGATGGGTTGGATGAGTAGAATTGGGGGCAGGAGGTGGATACAAGGAGGGCAGGCTTCCCAGTGGGAGAGAATGGGATAAGCAGACGCATACAGGGAACAAATAGAGACATGTGCCTGGTGAGTGACAGATACATGAGTTTGGCCAGAGGACAAGAGTGGTGATGGGAAGGAATGGGAGATAAATTTTTGAAGTAGAACTAGGCCATATTAGGTAGAGTTCTGAAGCCAAGTTAAAATCTTTGGATTTTGTTTCTGGCCGTTGTGGGGAATGATTAACAGTTTTTAAGGACGTACGTGGTGTGATCAAAGAGCTCTCTAGAAGAGTGGTTTCCAAATGCTGGTAGTACACAGGTCCTGGCCTGGCTGCGTGAGGATTACTGGAGACATCCCAACACTACAGACCCCTGGAACACGCCTCGGGAGTTCACCAAGATGTGTCCTAATGACTGTTTTTCCCTCTTTCCTTCTGCCTGACAGCCAGGTTCTGTTTCTGCTTTTAAGTGAAGGCCCCTTTCCTGCTCCCTCAAACTTATCTGTGAGCGTTTGTTAACCGTGACTTCTGGCTCCTGTGCCTGTTTTGTCTGAGGTGACTCAACTTAGTCTTCAAATGTTTGGCAACCTTAGGTTTTTCCTTCCGAGGTCTTGCTGATAAGGCTCATGAAGATCATGCTTCTCTTTGGAGTCCAAAAATAAATTGAATCCTGCTGATAATTTTTAAAGACAATTTTTAGATTTCCCTTTTGCTTTTTCTTTTCCAAGCTAAATAGCATTTGTCTTTTTAATGGTTCCAATTATGTCGTGGTGTCAGATGTTCCACATTCTGCAGGGTCCTAGTTTGCCTGTGATTCTCTCGGACTGTGGCTCCCAGAATGGCATGTAGTACTCTAGCTAGTCTGATTTGCGCAGGCTCGAGTGGGGCCATCCCCCTGCCTCCCGCAAGCCCAACTGGACACTAGACTGCATAGCTCAGATGTGTTTGCAGCCTGGCAGTTCGGTCACTGTGCTGCTTCTTATAAAGCATGTGGCCACTGAAGTCACTAAGCCTTTTCCATTCTAGCTCCTTGTCACATCTCTTTCATCAATTGTGCATGCAGCCAGTACCTAGAGAGTTACTGAGAAAACTGGACTCACTACTTTAACTGATTTATTATCCCATGTAGCTTTTTCAAAAAATATTTTGTTTATTTATTTTTAGGGAAAGGGGAAGGGAGGGAGAAAGAGAGGGAGGGAAACATCAATGTGTGGTTGCCTCTCATGCACCCCCTACTGGGGACCTGGCCCGCAACCCAGGCATGTGCCCTGACTGGGAATTGAACTGGCAACCCTTTGCTTTGCAGTCAGGTGCTCAATCCACCGAGCCACACCAGCCAGGGCTATCCCATGTACCTTTTTTGTGATGGGCAATTTAATGTAATAATATTGGCACAGTTGTGATTCCATTTTCTCCCCTTAGTTTTTCTTAAAATGACACTAACCAGTATTTGCTTTTATTTTATTTCATTTTTTAATGTACTAGGTTTGACTATCTTTTGTTTTTTCCCCATAAGACTAAAGAACCAAGTTGTTTTATTTATGTGCTTTGTTGTCATTCACAAAGAATAGAACTTTCAAAATAGAATTTGGCTTCAAAATAGAATAGAGAGGTGCCCTGGTTACCGTTTTTTTAGACAGACGGACACAGAAAAGAAAATTGATGATGAGGATATGGGTGAAGTGTGATAAGGTTCTCTTTTTAAAAATTAAGATGTAATGCATAGACCATAACATCCATCCTTTCAGAGTGCATAATTCCATGCTTTTTAGTATACTCACACTTATGTTTCTGAAAGCCCCATTTTTTCCTGTGCTATCTACCCTTGGAGAACTGCAGACTGTGGCCCCATAGCTATATTTTCTTTTCTTCTTTTTAAATTTAGTGTAGTTTTAATTTTATTTTTATTAAAAAAACTTATTTTTCAATTACAACTGACTTTCAATATTATGTTAGTGTTAGGTGTACAGCATAGTGGCTATACATTTATATAACTTACAAAGTAATTCCACCCCGATGAGTCTAGTTACCCACTTGGCACCACATGTAGTAATTACAATATTGTTGACCATGTGCTGCAGTTCCATCCCCATGACTATTTTGTAACTGCCAATGTGTGCTTCTTCACCCCTTACCCTCTCCACCCAGCCCCTCGACTTCTCTCCCATCTGGCAACTATCAGTTTGTTCTCTGTATCTATGAGTCTGCTTCTGTTTTGTTTGTTCATTTATTTTGTTTTTTAGATTCCACATGTAAGTGAAATCATATGATTTCACTTTCTTTGATTGACTTCACTCAGCATCGCACCCTCTAACACCATCCATGTGGTAGGGAGTGAAAAGATTTCTTCCTGCCATGCAGGAGAGGGCTTAGGTCTGACCCCGCCAGCTCTCCTTTCCCTTAGTGGTCATCACTCCCGGATGACAAAGTCCCTTCATTCCCTAAGGTTCCTGTCGCTTTATCCTCACCGAAGAATTCTCCCATGTTGGCCCAGAAGAGTAGTTCCCCTTGTTATTTCCTTCACCTTTAAGAGATCACACTGTCAGGCTGAGTCTGTCAGACATGTTTTCGTGAGACTAGGGCATAGCCTTTACAAGACCTTTGTATTGTGCGATCATTTGTTCTGCTATAAACATTCATGAAGTACAACTTGCTGAAATCCACCTGAGAGCAGGGATGACAGGAAAGGAGGTGTTTGTACCCCGAGCTGATGGCAAATGGGTTCACACAGGCACATTCCATGTTTCTTTAGAAGATGATGCCATTTTAATCACTACTTTTTTGCTCTACCCTAATTGTGTGACTTTGGGCAAATGACTTATCCTTTCTAAATTTTGGTTTCTTTATCTGTAAAATAAGTTTAAGAATACACAGTGTGTAGAATTTTTCATAGATTAAAGACGGGTGCAAATTTGTTGGCACTTTTCCCCTGAAGAGATAAAATTGACATCTCTGCTCCTTAAATCTGGGCTGCGTGGTTGCTCCATCAATACAGTATGGCAGAAGTGACAATGTGCCGGTTTCTGGCATGAGAGAGTGGCAGTTTCTACTTCCCCTTTCTAGGAAAACTTTCTCTAGGTGCCCCGAGATGCCATGTAAAAAGTCTAGATACTCTGAGATTACCTTGCTGGACTTTCAGTATGAGATGGTCCTAGCCGAGCCCAACCCTCCAGCCATCCCTACCAAGTTCACAGACATGAGAGTGAAGCCATCTTGGACCCTCCGACCAGCCGGTTCACAAATGACTCCCTGACTGCAGTTGGTGTCATGTGGAGCAAAGCAGTTGTCCCACTGAGTCTTGATAGAATCCTTGACCCACAGAATCATGATTGCTGTTTTCAACTATTCAGTGTGCAGCCATGGAAAACTGCAACAGAATTTGGTACTGGAGGTGGGGTGCTGCTCCAGTAAAACCCTAAAATGTGTGGCTTTGGGACTGGCCAGTGGCCGGAAGCTGGAAGGCCTTGAGGAGCCTGTGGTGAAAGCCAGGGCCATTGAAGAGACCGCTGGTGAAAATGGGAAGGCTGGGAGAAGTGGGTTTAAGAGGCTGGGAAAAGTGACCCTTGTCTGCAGTTATGTGGAAAATAGCACCTAAACCTAACAAACTGGTGGATTTGGCCAAACAGATTTCCTGGCAAAATGTTGACAGTACCATTTGCTTTCTTTGAGCCACTTATGATATGTGAACAGAGGGACAAAAGCTAAAAAAGAGAAAAAAATAAAAAGAAATTTTACAGTGCTCCAACAATGTTTTCTTTTTGTTTTTATTTTTCAATTACAGATGACATTCAGTATTATATTAATTTCAGGTGTACAGTACAGTGGTTACACCTAAAATTAATATAATACTGATATTACATAATTTATCAGTAATTTACAATGATACTGATATTGTGTAATTATGAAATTATGCAATTTACAGAGCGATCCCCCAGATAAGTCTAGCAGCCACCTGGCACCACATGTAACTATTACAATGTTATTGACTGTATTCCCTGTGCTGTACTTTTTATGTCCCTGTGACTATTCTGTAACTCAAACAATTTTTCAAGGACATATAAGGGACCCACAGCTTACTGGGTTTGAAAATAGCACTTTCTCATTCCCAGTCTCTCCAATTGCAAAAGGCTTCTGAATTAAAAACTGACCTCAAGGTTAGGTCATATCAATCAATATTCCAGAAAGATTTAATGACATGTTTAGAACTGGACAAAAAGGCTTCTAAATATCCTGTAGCACTCTGATTCCATGCAAGGCAGGCAGGGACCTGTCTCAGAGAGATTTGTGGGTATGGCTTTCATTTAATGGAGTGAACCCCGATAAGATTCATAGAAATCCCACATAGTTTTTAAGAAAATTGAGTTGATAGGTACATCAACTTTGGCATCAGGCATCAATGTTGCCTGAAAGGCTCAAAGATAACTCAAAATAAAAAAAGCTCCCAGGGCTCTAAAATTTCAATGGGTAAGAAGCAGTTTAAGCTACAACCACAGGCCAGTTCTTAAAAAAAAAAGGAGCCCTGGTTGGTGTGGCTCAGTGGATGAAGCACTGGACTGTGAACCAAAGGGTTGCTGGTTTGATTCCCAGTCAGGACACATGCCTGGGTTGCGGGCCATCTTCCCAGTTGGGTGTGTGAGAGAGGTAACCACACACTGATGGTTCTCTCTCTCTCTCTTTCTCCCTCCCTTCCACTCTCTAAAAATAAATAAATAAAATCTTAAAAAAAGAAAAAAAAAAGAGAAAGGTGATCCAGAGGGTGGAAACGAGATGTGGAGAATAAGTCCCAGGGAACATGACTGGCTCTAATACAGGAACTGATGATGTCTCACTGACTGCATTTCAGAATTATCATGGGACAGTGAGTGTTCTGTGCCTTCTGTTCTTTCCCTTTTTGAATGGGAGTGTCTATTGCTCTTACCCTGTGACTGCCTCACTATTGTGTGTTATGCTGGGTGTGTGTGTGCACTTGTGTGCGGCAGATACCTTGTTTCTTTACGGATCTTCAGATGATAGGAACCACACTGGAGGGTCTCATCCACACCTGGACCTGCTTTAGATGATGAGATCCCAGGCTTTGGGCTGACAGAGTCTTGGGGACCTTGGAGAGGAGTGAGCATAAATTGTACAAGGGAAGCATGTGAAAAATTTGCGGCCAGAAGGTACTTGGTGGTGGGTTAAATAAGGTAACAAGTTCTTTGGCATGTCTCCCACTATGAGGCGAAAGCTATGTCCCTGCTCCCTGAATCTTGTGGGCTCTGTGGCTGCCTAAAAAATGAGTATGGCTGAGCTGAGGGGTCACTTTCCAGACTCAGGTCTTAAAAGACTAGCAGCTACCACTTTTTGGATCAGTCTTTTTAGGAGCCATGAGTCACCGTGTAAGAAGTACCAATACCCTGACACTTTCATGCTGGAGAGGCCATGCCAACAGTCCCAGCCGAGCCAAGCTGTCCAGCCAGTGCCGCCAGGGTGCCAGACACAAGAGTGATCCCATCTTGCACCTTCCAGATGAACCCACCCCCCATCCGTGTGTC
Organism: Anoura caudifer; assembly: GCA_004027475.1. NCBI lineage: Eukaryota > Metazoa > Chordata > Mammalia > Chiroptera > Phyllostomidae > Anoura > Anoura caudifer. The sequence continues at coordinate 33,681 of PVKU01007917.1, forward strand.
ACTGGTTAACCTCAGTCCATGCCACGTGGATGAGAAGAATCCCCGGCCAAGCCCTGGCTGAGTTCCTGACCCATGTAATCTTGACAGATAATGAAGTGGTGGTTAGAGATGCTAAGTGTTGGGGTGGTTTGTTACTTGGCAATAGGAAACTGGAACAAAGTTGTGAGGCTTAGACTAGATTGTAAAGCACAAAACAAAGTGCCTGGAACTTATCAGTGTTAGTCCAGTTCTCATTCTTCCTCTGAAACTGTGTCCTTGCACCAAGTGCTAAGTCCAGCATTCATCTTTCATCAAGGGTTTATTGAATGACTGATCTGCACAGACTTTGAGCTGGGAGGTATGGCCAGGAGTCAAGGTCACACAAGAGAAAAGGAATGATATGGAGTTTCCCCTTATGGCTCTTTGTCCTGTGTTTGAGCCCTGCAGTTGGAGAAGTTGAGGCCTTAACCTGATGGAACTCTACAGAGAATTGAGAGAATTCTATGCAACTGAATGGAGTTGTCCAAACCAGAGAGACTTTGCCAAACTCTGGGCACAAGCAGACAGAGCTGCTTCAGGCTCCAGGTGACAAAGTGTGGCAGGAAGCCATTCCCCCTGCCTCTGCCCAGAACCTAGCAATATGCTGACATTCTTCCGCTGACTGGAAGCAAGTATGATCTGGCTCATGCACCCATACTTTTCCACATATAAAGGAAATAGAACTATTATTAATTGAAATTATTTGGGTGATACTGGTTAATAAAATTACATGGGTTTCATGCGTACGGTTCTATAATACATCATCTGCATGTTGTATTGTGTGTTTGCCACCCCAAGTCAAGTCCCACTCTGTCACCATTATTCCCCCCTTTACCGTCTTCTACCTCCCCCGCCACTTTCCCTCTGGTAATCACTGTTATCTGTGTCGATGAGTTTTTTTTCTTAATCCCTTCAGCTTTTTCACCTTGCCTCTCAATGACCCTCCTCTCTGACAGCTGTCAGTCTGTTCTCCGTTTCTATGAGTTTGTTTCTATTTTGTTTGTTAGTTTATTTCGTTCCTTAGATTCCACATGTGAGTGAAATCATATGGTATTTGTCTTTCTCTTACTGGCTTATTCACTTAGCATAATGCTCTCCAGGTCTATCCATTCTGTTGCAAAATGTAAGAGTTCCTTCTTTTTTTACAGCCGAGTAGTATTACATTGTGTAAATATCCCATACCCTTTTTCCTCACTATTTATTTATGTATTTATTATTGTTCAAGTACAGTTGTCTCCATTTTCCCCCACCCCTCCCCCTACCACAGCCATCCCCTCCTCCCATCCTCCATCCTACCCCCCCTTTGGTTTTGTCTGTGTGTCCTTTATATATGTTCCTGAAAACACCTCCCCTTCCCCCCATTTTCCCCTCCCAGCTCCCCTCCCATAGCTGTCTTATTCGCTTGTCTATTGAGAAGCAGTTGGGTTGCTTCCATATCTTAGCTATTGGAAATAACACTACAATGATCATAGAGGTGAACATATTCTTTCAAATTAGTGTTTTGGGTTTCTTCATATATATTCCCAGAAGTGGAATTGTTGGGTGATAAGGCAGTTCCATTTTTAAGTTTTTGAGGACCCTCTATACTGCCTTCCACAGTGGCTACACCAGTCTACATTCCCACCAATAGTGCACAAGTGTTCCCTTTTCTCCACATCCTCTCCAACACTTGTTGTTTGTTGATTTATTGATGATAGCCATTCTGACAGGTGTGGGATAGTATCTCATTGTAGGTTTAATTTGCATCTCTCCGATGATTGGTGACATTGAACATTTTTCATATGCATATTGACCATCTGGATGTCCTCTTTGGAGAAATGTCTATTAGGTCTTTTGTCCATTTTTTCATTGGGTTTTTGTCTTCCTGGTATTGAATTGTATAAGTTCTTTATGTATTTTGGAAATTAACCTCTTACCAGATGTATCGTTGGTAAATATGTTCTCCCATGCAGTGGGCTGCCTTTTCATTTTGTTGATGGTTTCCTTTGCTGTGCAAAAGCTTTTTAGTTTGATGTAGTCTCATTTTTAAATTTTATTTTTTGTTTCCCTTGCTTGAGGAGAATTACTAGCAAAAAAAAAAATTGCTACCAGAGATGCCCAAGATTTTAGTGCCTATGATTTCTTCTATGTTTTTTGTGGTTTTGTGGTTTACATTTAAGTCTTTTATCCATTTTGAGTTTACTTGAGATGTTTTTTGTTTCTTGAGACAGGCCTGTAATTCTGTGAATTTCCCTCATAGGACTGCTTTCCCTGGGTGTCCTAGATTTTGGGTTGTTGTGTTCTCATTTTCATTTGTTTCAAGGTATCTTTTGATTTATCCCTTGTTCTCATTGTTAATGTATTTATTGTTTAGTGACATATTATTTAGCCTTTATGTGTTTGCATGTTTTTCAGATTTTTTCTTGTGATTAATTTCTAGTTTCATACCATTATGGTCAGAGAAGATGTTGGATATGATTTCAATCTAATTTATTGAGATTTGTTTTGTGTTTTAACATGTAGTCTATCTTAGAAAATATTCCATGTTTACTTGAAAAGAATGTATATTTTGCTGCTTTGGGGTGAACTGTCTTGAAGATGTTAATTAAATCTATCTGATCTATTGTGTCATTTAAGACCACTGTTTCCTTACTTATTTTCTGTCTGGAAGATCTATCCATTGATTATCTGTGGGGTATTAAAACCCTCTGCTGGGACTGTATTACTGCCAATCTTTTCCTTCATGTCTATCAAGATTTGCTTTACATATCTAGGTTCTCCTATGTTGGGTGCATAAATGTTTACAAAGTTTGTATCCTCTTGTTGGATTGCTCCCTTTATCATTATGTAGTGTCCTTCTTTGTCTCTTACTATAGTCTTAGTTTCAAAGTCTATTTTGTCATATATAAGTATTGCTGCCCCAGATTCTTTTCATTTTCATTTGCATGAAATATATTTTTTCTGCCCCTTAAATTTAGCCCCAGTGTGTATTTAGTTCTGAGGTGTGTATTTTGTAGGCAGCATGCATATGGGTCTTGTTTTCATATCCATTCAGCTACCCTATGTTTTTTGACTGGAGCATTTAAGCCATTCACATTTAAAGTAATTATTGATAAATATGTATTTATTGCTATTTTACTCTTTTAACTATGTTCCTCTGTTTCTCCTTCTCCTCCTCCTTATTCTTCCTCTTCTCCTCATTCTCCTCCTCCTTCTTCTTTAAGGAGGCCCTTTAAAATTTCTTATAATACCAGGTTGGTGACAATGAACTCCTTTAGCATTTCCTTGTCTGGGAAACTCTTTATTTCTCCTTCAATTTTAAATGATAGCCTTGCTGGGTTAAGTAGTCTTGGTGTAGGTTGTTGCTTTTCATCACTTTGAATATTTCATGCCAATCCCTTCTGGCATGAAATGTTTCTGTTGAGAAATCAGCTGCCAGTCTTATGGGAGCTCCTTTGTAGATAACTAACTGTCTGTTGCTGCTTTGAAGATTCTCTCTTTGTCTTTAACCTTTTCCATTTTAATTATGTTGTGTCTTGGTGTGGGCCTCTTTGGATTCATCTTGTTTGGGACTCTGCATTTCCTGGACTTGTGTGTTGTTTTCCTTCACCAGGATAGGGGAGTTTTCTGTCATTATTTGTTCAAATAGGTTCTTGATCCCCTGGTTGCTCTCTTCTCCTTCTGGTACCCCTATGATGTAGATGTTGGTATGCCTCATGGTGTCCTTAAACTACTCTCATATTTAAAATTCCTTTTTCATTTGTTCTGCTTTGATTGGCTGTGTTTGGGTACCTTGTTTTCCGAACCACTGATTCAGCCCTCTGCTTTATCCAACCTACTGTCTATTTCTTCTAGCGTAGCCTTTATTTCAGACATTGCATTCTTCATTTATGACTGGATCTTTTAATGGTTTTTATGTCTTTTTTCATGCGGTTGTAGTTCTCACTAACTTTCCTGCATCATTAACTATTTTTTGAGCTTTATATCTGGTTAATTGCTTGCCTCCATTTCATTTAGTTCTTTTTCTGAAGATTTCTCCTATTCTTTCTTTTGGGGCGTGTTTCTTTGTCTCCCCATTTTGGCTGCCTCTATGTGCTTTTTCTATGTAGTGGGTTGATCTGCTATGACTCCCAGTCTTGGTATGGTGGCCTTATGCAGTACATGTCCTGTGGGACCCAGTGGCATAGTCTCCTTGATCACCTTAGTGGAATGTTCCAGAAATGTCCCTTGTGTGGGTTATGTGAGCCTTCCTGTTGTAATTGAGTTTCGATTTTTATTGGCTTGTTCATGTGTGGGGTTGAGCCTCAGGCTGGATGACTGTGAAGATCAACCCTGATATAGTGTATAAGCTGCTGTGTAGGTGCTGACCACACAGAGAAGAATTCATCTCAGCAGAGTCTGGTGCCTGCCAAGATCTCCCTTTGGATGTGCCTATGGTGAAGCTAATTGGATCCTGCTCTGATATTATCTGAAGCTGGCCTCTGGGTGTGTCTGTTCCAAGGCCTCTTGGGAGGCAGCCTGTGCTGCCTGTGACTGGCCCTGGACAACCTTTTTGAAACTAATTTTTAGCTGCCTCTGTAGGGCTTTGGTATGCACAGGAAGGACAAAGCTATACACCATGCTGGGTTTTACAAGCACTGGGCCTGGGAACAGGTCAGCAAAAGTCTCAAGGTACCCCAAGATCTTCCACTGCCTGCCTCTCCCTTTTGGCTGACTATTAGGCTCAGTCATTGAAAGAGCCTTTGGTGGTACTCCAGTTATGTGAGGTAGATTCTCTGAATCACAATGTGGGGATGAGTGGTGATCACCAGATCGATACAGATTCAAATTCAGTGCCAGTGCTGGGTCTGAGGCCAGCCAGCAAATGTCCCAGGGTATACAAAATCTAGGTGCTGTCCACTGGGTGCTCACACACTTTTGTGCTGGGGCAGAGCTTCAGGGAGTCATCAGGGTAAGGCCATAGAATCAATCAATCCTGAAACAGACCAAGATTTAGCCATGTAAAGAGGGGGCTCTGTACTTCTCTGGTGTGCAAGGGAAAAAATATCCCTCATCCTAGAGTCACACAACTCTGTCTGTCCCAAATTCTGCCCAGAGCCATGTCCCATCAGGGTGGAGCCACTGGAAGGTGGGAGGATGGGGCTAGTGGATCTCTCATGAGGGGGAGGTGCTGGTCAGGCTTGGGTAAAGGTGGCGGGTGGAGTAGCCCCACCCTAGGGCCATGCAACTCAATCACTGACACCCCTTGAGTTTGTCTAGACCCCTACTCCCTGCCCCAGGCAGCAGGGTACAAGCTCCACAGGGTCAGACTACAGGAGTCCAGAGGGTGTGGCTATTGTGTTCCCCTAGGCTGATGCTACATGGAAGGGAGTGTTCCACCCAAGAAAGATGGTGTCTTGGAGGGGGAGAGTGACTCTGCACAGGTATCCAGTCGACTGTTTCTTCAGCTCTCTCCCCAGAGCCACGAACCCACCCAAGTCTCTCCTCGTGTGACTCTAGTCTGCTCTGCTTTCTCTCCACCAAAGCCCAGGGTGAGTTGCTTTGAATGAAATTTTGTGTGTTGGGCCTTTAAGTTGGTGCCTGTGTCTCTAGCTGACTTCTGTCTCTCTGGCAGACAGAATTCCTGTTGATTTTCACAGCCAGATGTTATGTGGGCACATCTTCTCTGCCCTGATGCTCTCGGCTGGGGAGCCCAGGCTGATGGTGACACCCTATGCTTCTGAGGGGAACCTTTGCAGCTGAGATACCCCTCTGGAATCTCAGCTGCCACCTGTGGGAGTGGGGCCAGCCCTTAAGAGCCTTTGCTCTTTCTATCCATCTCAATGTGGCTTCTTCTGTAAATCTTTGGTTACAAGACTTCTCTCTAGCTAGTCTTCAAATGGCTGTTCAGGTTGATTGCACTATATTTTAATTGTAATTCCAGTTTGGTCCTGGGAGGAGGTGAGTGTAACATCCATCTATTCCACCACCATCTTACCAAGAATCAGGAGCTAGGACTTTGAAGGCATGCTCTGTTGAGCTGCAGGAAACTCAGGGACATCTGTGTGGTAACTGGCTTTCCTTGGAGTATAGTATCTTGAGAGCTTAAAAAATATGAATTCTTATTGGAAATGAAAACTGAATTTTGGTGAAGATCTTTGTTTTTTCCTGTTAAAATATATAATTAATTATGTTTAACATAATTTTATATTATTTATAACTGTGGCTTTTATCAATTTAAATTTGAGATAGCTTGGTGGATGCAGGATGTTTTTAATCATCATTAGAGGATAACCCATTGTTTATTGAATGGACTCTCAATTCCATTCACACCTGGGTAATTGGAGGCTTTCATTTCAATAGTAGGTTCCACAATTTTTATTGGTGTGACTCTTAGAAGTGAGATCAAGTAATCCCATTGCCACTGTCAGCTCTAAATCTACTCTAAAATGTCATTCGGTGCACAGTAAATATGAATGATGGAGATTCTGAATGTGCTAATTCAGAAGAACTGGATTAGCACAAAATCTGATGTTTTACATGTCTGTCATCTTCTTTAAGGAACTTTAGAGCAAGCCAGGGCAGGACCAGGGATAGGGAGTATTGGAACACTAGGGAGTATTCAACACTAACTTTGTTGAATCACACAGTTAGAGAATTATATGACAATACTTGGTTGAATTTTCTCCACCATTAGAAACAAAAATAAATAATGAAAATTGACAATAAAGACACGAAGAGCTAATTTTCAATTACAATCTGTCTTTCTGAATCATGCCTCTTTGATCTTTTATGAAAAATTACATTTGAAATGAAGTCTTTTAAATGAATATCTTTTGGGTAGTTATTTCGCATACCTTTAGAATGCATTTTACTTATTTGTGTGGGGAGGTAGGGTAGAAAGATAAATTCTCAAGAAGTTGAGAGGAAAATAATTTCAGGAGGTAATGGATGAACTTGGTCTGGAAGTTTAATCAGGGCAGTTGCAAGAGAGTGCCAAATGCATAATGGGAGTAGGACTAAATATCTGATTGTAATTAAAACCTTAGGTTTCTAATGGTTGCATGAAAGATATTTTAATAAACGTGAAATGCACTTTCTAAATGGCACGCTAACTTTTAATGACTTGGGTGTTTTGTTTGATTAGTAACCTGGACTGTTAAATTAAAGCCAACTGCAAGTGCATGATAAAATATTGATGGTTTCAGGCAAATGAATTGGGGGAGCTATGCTTGATGGATTTTTTATATCATTAAGGATTTTAACTGGTGGAAAATATATATTGCTGGTGCTTAAAGATAGTTAAAGAGGATCTTCCTGTTTATATGGCCTCGTTTTAATTTTACAATAATAATAAGGGGGAAATCTGAATTATTCACAGATGGTTGGTCAAGAGAGGTCACTTAATTAAAAAAGTGTTATTTTAATTATACCTGTTTCACATTCCTGGAGTAGGAAATTAAATATTTTGAAGCATTTGATTATTTCTGTTTCATGGAGTAACTGAACTTTTGCTGACTCTTGTGAACGTCTGAGATTGTTGTATGTGAGCCTTTTACTTCCTGTTAGTAGGGATTTTTGCTTTAAGAATCAGGATTTAAAAATTAATTTTGTCATTGATAGTTTTAGACATAAAACAGGAAGAAGACATATGTAATTATGTAGATAGTATGTAATTATATTATAAATATAATACAATAATATAATATAACATAATATAATAGAAGACATAAAATTATATGTATCCTATTCTTATATATGCAGGACAATTTCTAGAAGCATGTTTAACAAAATATGAGGCATAGTTGCGCCTGAGAGTCGAGCTGGGGAGTCAAAAGAGAGGGAGATTTTATTTCTTTATTATTTTTGGGAAATAGAGTATATTTTGCAATGAGAGTGCCTTAGTTTTTTAAAAAATTTCCCTTTGAAGCCCAGATTCATTTTTTAACAACTCAGCTGCTCCTTTTCATGTCTGTCCCCCATAGCAGAATTTTCTCGATTCTGTCAGAAGATGTGGTTAATTTTAAGGAGCTTTTTAAAATTTAAATCAAGTAAATTCCTTTCCTTCATTCTGTCCCTCCATTCATCCATCCTCAGATATTTATTTAGTGGTTAGTGTCTCTTCCTGCTTTCTGTATCCTACATAAAAGTAAGTCTTTGAAAGAGACCAGAGAAGCATTCTCCAGGTAGTTGTCCGTCTGATGGGACTTTAGCTGTGTGAAGACAGAGAAAAGGTAAAACTTTGAGAGATGGAGTAGTTTTGCAGAGAATGTTAGGACAATGATTTAGAGTGGCCTTAGGCTGCCTAAATAGTCTCCCCCACACAGAAGGAAAACACCTACGTCTTCTTGGTTAATGAGGGACTTGCAGAGCCCTGGAGGGACACCTGGAGGAGAAGGGTTGGAAAGGCCTCTGCCTACAGGAAGGGCTGGCTCTTGCCCGGTATTTGACCTTTGGGAGCTCTAGGAGCGTGGGCTGCTTGAGGTTGCCCAGAGAGATTCTTGGACAGTGTTTGACGTGTGCGCGCACACACACACTTCTGTCTTACTGCTTGCTCCTCAAATAATTGAACCTCAAGGGAATGAAGGATATACAATTAATTCATACTTTGCCACTGATTGTTTTGTTTTGAGTATCTAGTTTCTATACCATCCTAGGCCTCTTGACTATGAAATGAAGATATTGATTTTGTGTCAGGGTTGTTCAGACTAAGAAACTAAGCTTCAACTACTATATAATAATACTGCTATATAATATAATACAACTACAATATAATATAATATAATAGTTAAAAAACAACTAATTTGAGGGAATTATAGTTGTTTGGATTTATTTTTGAGATAGCTAACTTTTATATTGATAAATAGTAGTAGTCACAGTAATAACAGCTATAATCTATCAAGTACTCACTGTGCTAAGTAGGTTTACATACATTACCTCAATCAATTTTTTTCTGCAACCCTGTGGAGTAGGCTAAGTTTTACAGATGAAGAAATGGAGACTCAGAGAAGTGAAACAAGTTGTTAGCAACAAATGATAGAGACAGAGATTAGCATTCAAGGTCTTAGTATATAATTTGGCTGCTCTAACAGATACTCAAATAAAATAGCTTAAACAAAATACATTTATTCCTCTGTCGAGCAGTCTGGGTGTGCACATCTGTTTACACAATTATTAGGGTCCCAGGTTCCTTGTATTTTTTTAAATTATATTTTATTGATTATGCTATTACAGTTGTCCCATTTCTCCCCCATCATTCCCCTCTGCCCTTCACACCCCCCCTTTAGTTCATGTCCATGTGTCATAAGTTCTTCAGCTTCTATTTTCCCCACACTATTCTTGTCCTCCCTCTGTCTATTTTCTACCCACCGTCTGTGCTACTTGTTCTCTGTACCTTTTCCTCCTCTCTCCTCCTCCCACTCCCCTGTTGCTAACCCTCCATGTGATCTCCATTTCTGTGTTTCTGTTCCTGTTCTAGATGTTTGCTTACTTTGCTTTTGTTTTAGGTATGGTTGTTAATATCTGTGAGTTTGCTGTCTTTTTACTGTCATATATTTTATCTTCTTTTCCTTAGATAAGTCCTTTCAACATTTCATATAATAAGGGCTTGGTGATGATGAACTCCTTTAACTTGACCTTATCTGAGAAGCACTTTATTTTTCCTTCCGTTCTAAATGACAGTTTTGCTGGATAGAGCAATCTTGGATGAAGGTCCTTGCCTTTCATGACTTGAAATACTTCTTTCTAGTCCCTTCTTGCCTGTAAGGTCTCTTTTGAGAAATCAGCTGACAGTCTGATGGGAACTCCTTTGTAGGTGACTGTCCTTTCATCTCTTGCTGCTTCTAGAATTCTCTCCTTCATTTTAATCTTGGGTAATGTAATTAGGATGTGCCTTGATGTGTTCCTCCTTGGTCCAACTTCTTTGGGACTCTCTGAGCTTCCTGGACTTCCTGGAAGTCTATTTCCTTTGCCAGATTGGGGAAGTTCTCCTTTATTTGTTCAAATAAGTTTTCCACTTGTTGCTCTTCCTCTTCCCCTTCTTGTACCCCTATAATTTGGATGCTGGGACGTTTAAAGATATCCTGGAGGTTCCTAAGCCTCTCCTCATTTTTTTGAATTCTTGCTTCTTCATTCTTTTCTGATTGGATGTTTGTTTCTTCCTTCTGGTCCACTCCGTTGATTTGAGTCCCAGTTTTCCTCCCATCACTGTACGTTCCCTGTGCATTTTCCTTCATTTCACTTATTGTAGCCTTCATTTGTTCATCTAATTTGCGACCAAAATCAACCAATTCTGTGAGCATCCTGATCACCAGTGCTTTGAACTGTACATCTGATAGGTTGGCTATCTCTTGGTCGCTTAGACGAATTGGTTCTGGGGCTTTGATCTGTTCTCCTGTTTGAGCCATTTTTTTTTTAATTTGCGTCTGGCTGCGGCTGTTATGTATGAGGGGTGGAGCCTTAGGTGTTCCCCTGGGCGGGGTAGCCCAGTTGCTGGGTTGTGATGCTGTATGCGGGGGTGAGGTCTCGGTGTTTTTAGGTTTTATTTCCTGGTGCTGAGGCCCTGGGTTGAGAGTTCTGTCTTGTTTCTCGTTTTTGCCTGGATTCTCTGCGTGCAAATGTGGGACTGCCTGGTCAGCAGCCGCCTGTGTGCCTGGGGCCTGCCAGCCACCACCTGCAGGCCTGGGTCCTCCAACCTCCGCTTCCTTCTGCCGTGACTCGGCCCCTCTTACCGGTCTGGATGAATGGATGAATGGTTGTCGGACCTCTGTACAGTTCAATTTTTCTCTCAGTTCTGTTTTTTTTCTTGTTTCTAAATCCTTGTTGTCCTTAATCTTGCTTGTGCGAGGGGGCACAGTGTGTCCACCTACACCTCCATCTTGGCCGGAAGTCCTCCTTGTATTTTGTTACATTGCTGTCCTCATGATGCAGCTTCATTTCACTCAAGATGGCTGTTCTAGCTTCCAGCATCCCACCAACATTCTAGTTAGCAAGAAGAAGGGACAAAGAAAGCTAGTGCAAGGCAACCTCCTTCCCTGTAAGGGCATGACCCTGCATTTCCCCATATCACTTCTGCTCTCATCTTATTGGCTAGAACTAGGTCACATGGCCATCCAGCTGGAAGGAAATCTGCGAAACAGTCTTTATTCTGAGTAGTTATGTGTCACTGAAGTATTTTTTTCCCTAAGGAAAAGGGGAAGAATGGATTTTTGAAGAGTAGCAATATCTTCCTTACTTATTTTGTAAGATTGTCAAAAGTTATGCTTTTAGTGAGCTTCATTTTGCCAAAATATATCAATATTAGGAAAAACTTTTTTAGAAATATATTTTGATTATGCTATTACAGTTGTCCCAATTTTTCCCCCTTTCCCTGCTTCACCTGATAACCCCCATTTCTTCTGGCAATCACCCACTTAGTTCATGATCATGAATCATGTGTATAAGTTCTTTGGCTACTCCATTTCCTATACTGTTTTTAACATCCCCCTGTCTGTTCTGTACCTACCAATTTGTACTTCTTAATTTCTGCAACTTTCCCCCATCTTCCCTTTCCCCCTCCCAACTGATAACCCTACAAATGATCTCCATATCTACAATTTTGTTTGTTCTGCTTGTTTGCTTAGTTCTGTTTTTTAGATTCAATTGTTGATAGTTGTGAATTTACTGCCATTTTAATGTTAATAGTTTTAATCTTCTTTTTCTTAACCAAGTCCCTTTAATATTCCATATACTAATGGCTTGGTGATGATGAACTCCTTTAGCTTTGCCTTATCTGGAAGTGCTTTATCTGCCCTTCCACTCTAAATGATAGCTTTGCTGGATAGAGTAATCTAGGTTGTAGGTCCTTGCTTTTCATCACTTTGAATACTTCTTGCTAGTCTCTTTTTGCCTGCAAAGTTTATTTTGAGAAATTAGTTGACAGTCTTATGGGAACTCTTTTGTAGGTAACTATCTGCTTTTCTCTTGCTGCTTTTATGATTCTCTTTTCATCTTTAACCTTTGGCATTTTAATTATGTTGTGTTTTGGTGTGTTCCTCTTTGCGTCCATCTTGTTTGGGACTCTGTACTTCCTGGACTTGCATGTCTATTTCCTTTACCATATTAGGGAAGTTTTCTTTCATTATTTTTTTCAAATAACTTTTCAATTTCTTTCTCTTTCTCTTCTTCTGGCAGCCCTACGATTTGAATGTTTGTATGTTTGAAGTTGTCCCAGAGGCCCCTTAGCCTATACTTGGTTTTTCTTTTTTGTTTGTTTTTGATTCTTTTTTCTTCTTGCTGTACTGATTATTTTTTTTTCCCTTATGTTCCAAGTCATTGATTTGATTCTTGGCTTCATTCACTCCACTGTTGGTTTTCTGTAAATTTTTCTTTATTTCACTTAGTGTAACCTTCATTTCTGCCTGGGTCTTTTTTCATGCCATTAAAGTACCCAATGAGTTCTTTGAGCATCCTTATAATCAGTGTTTTGAACTCTACATCTGATAGATTGCTTATCTCCATTTTGTTTGGTTCTTTTTCTGGTATTTTGTCCTGTTCTTTCATTTGGGCCATATTTCTTTGCCTCCTCATTTTGGCAGCCTCCCCGTGCTTGTCTATGTATTAGGTAGAGCTGCTTTGACTCCCTTGTCTTAGTAGCGTGACCTATTGTAGAAAAGCACACAGGTAAGTTGGCTGGGGTGGAGCCTTAGGTAATCACCAGGGTAGGGCAACCTGTCTAAACCCGGTTGGAGTCTTCGACATGGTGTCAGTGCTCTATAGCTCTGTGAGAGGGAGGGCTCAGAAAGGGGACAACGACACTGTTTGGTCTTTAAATTTTTTTCCAGGAGGAATCTGTCCCCCAGCACATGCCCTGATGCCAGACACTTCAGTTTCTCCACATATGCCACTTGTGCCCTTCCAGCTGTTGCCCTGCTGCTGGAGCCCAGCGGGAGTGAGTCTGCATAAGTCCTAAGTCTGTTGCAGGCTCTTTAAGGGGAGACACTTGAGAATCCTGCAGTTTCTTCTGCTGACCCAACCCCCACTGGTTTTTTACAGCCAGAAGTTATGGGGACTTATCTTCCTGGTGCTGGAACCCTGGGCTGGGTGGTCTGGTGTGGAGCTGGGATCCCTTGCTCCCAAGGTATCCCTCCTGATTTTTATCTGCCACATGTAGGTGTGGGACTGCCTGTTCATTATCTCCATGCATCTCTGTGCATGTCTGCATATCCACCCCTCCTACCTGTCTGGATGAATGTGACTTTAATTCCTTAGTTGTTAAACTTCCAACAGTTCAATTTTCTGATGATTCTGAGTGATAGTTGTTTTGTAGTTTAGTTGTAATTTTTGCTGTGGTTGTGTGAGGGGGCAAGCCATATATACTTATGCCTCCATCTTGACTGGAAGTATAGGAAAAACTTTTTAATAAGTGGAGCTACCCAATTACTGAAAGAGTGAGCTTTTCCATTAGAGATTATTCAGACAGACACCAGTGGACAGACACTGCTGTGTACTGTATTGTGTTCTAAACATGTATATTACTATGCTTATAGATTGGAAGGATTGATATTGTTAAAATGACCATACTGCTTGAAGCAATCTACAGATCCAATGAAATTCCTATCAAAATACCAGTGCCATTCTTCTCTGAACTAGAACAAATAATTCTAAAATTTACACGGGACCACAAAAGACCCCAAAAAGCCAAAGCAAACTTGAGAAAAAAGTAAAAAGTTGGATATATTGTGCTCCTTGATCTCAAATTATACTGCAAAATTGTCATAATCAAAACACTGTGGTACTGGCACAAAAAGAGATTTATAAACCAACAGAACAGAACAGAGTCCAGAATTAAACTCTTGTTTAAATGGCCAACTAATCTATGACAAAGGAGGTAAAGATATACAATGGAGTAACCAGTCTATTAGGTACATGCGAAAAATTGACACTGAACCACTCTCTTATGCCATATACAAGAATAAACTCAGAATGGGTTAAAGACTTAAATGTAAGGTCTGAAACCATATAATTCCTAGAGGAAAATGTAGGAAGTAAATATTTGACCTAAGTCTGAGTAATATCTTTTTATTTTTTATTATTTTTTAGAATTTTTATTGCACTTGGGGTAACAATGGTTAATAAAATTACATAGGTTTCAGGTGTACAATTCTATAATACATCATTTGTATATTGTATTGTGTATTCACTACCCAAAGTCGAGTCTCCTTTTGTCACCATTTATCCTCCCTTTACCCTCTTCTACCCGCCCCTACCCCCTTTACTTCTGGTAATCACCATACTATTCTCTGTATCTGTGAGACTTTTTTGCTTAATCCCTTGACCTTTTTCATCCAGCCCCCAACCTTCCTCCCCTCTGACAGTTGTCAGTCTGTTCTCTGTAACTATGAGTCTATTTCTATTGTTTGTTTATTTTGTTCATTAGATTTCCTGTATAACTGAAATCATATCTTTTTAGATACAACCCCTCAAGCAAAGGAAACAAGAACAAAAATAAACAAATAGGACCTCATCAAACTAAAAATCTTCTGCACAATGAAGAAAACCTTTAATAAAACAAAAAGAAAACTTACCAGCTTGGGAAAATGTATTCACAAACAATACATACAATAAGAGCTTGATATCCCAAATAGATAAGAAACTCATACAAGTCAATAACAAAAAACAAAATAAACAATCCAATTAAAAAATGGGCCAAGGACATGAAAAGACATTTCTTCAAAGAAGACATACAGATGGCTAACAGACATATGAAAAGATGCTCAACAACACTAATCATCAGGGAAATGCAAATCAAAACTCCAATGAGATCCCACCTCACACGTGTTAGAAGGGCTTTTATCAAAAAGTCAACAAATAATGAGTGTTGGTGAGGATGTAGAGAACAGGAAGCCCTTGTGCACTGTTGGTGGGACTGCAAATTGTTGGAGCCCCTAACAGAAATAGTATGAAAATTCCTCAAAAAACTAAATTAGGTATACTATAAGACCCAGCAAATCCATTTCTGGGTACTTATATAAAAAAAAAAACACAACACAAAAAACAACAACCCAAGAACACTAATCCAAAAAGATAAATATACCCCTATGTTCATTGCAGTATTATTTGCAATAACAAAGACATGGAAGCAACCTAGTTGTCCATCAATAGATGAACAGGTGAAAAAGATGTGATATAGATGTATATGTATATACACACACAATAGATAAAGATTTCACATCTTCTTTATTGTGTATATATATATACATGTATGCAATAGAATAATATACAGCAATAAGGCAAAATCTTGGCATTTGTGACAACATGGGTGGTTTAGAGGGTATTGTGCTGAGTGAAATAAGTCAGAGAAAGACAAATATTGTATGGTTTCACTTACATGTGGAATCTAAAAAAAACATAACAAATGAACAAACAAAGCAAACCAAAAAAAGACATAGAAACAGAGACCAAAGTTATGGTTATAGAAGGGAAGGGGTTGGGGGTGGGTGGAAAGAGGCAAGGGGAATGTAGTCAATAAGATGATGATAAGTTTGCATGATGACAGATGATATTGTACACCTGAAACTCATGTAACCAATATAATATTGTATGCCAACTATACTTAAAAAAATTTAAAAACTGCATAAAAAATAAACTTGTATATTATATAAATGTTGGACATGTTTTTTTAAATTCTGAAATTCTGTAGTTTAATAAAATTGCTTAATGGCTATACCATATATGTTGACCCACAAACATTCTCATGTATGAATCCATGAACAAATTCTTGGACTCCCTCCACCATGCAGAATATTATTTATAGATTTAGATGTATATTTGAGCCATCTAAAGTTATGTATTACAAGCTGAACTTAGTATCTCCCTTTCTTCATCTTAAACCATATTAACTTCCCTTTTACTAAGCATGCTACTACTTCTCTTACAGGCTTCTCACTGGAAATTTTGACCTATTTCTTCCTTTTTATCTCCATTATCTCAACTGTTACCAACATTGTTTGGATTTTCCCCTTTCAACAGGTTCTTCAATTTTTCATTCTTCCACCCATTCCTTCTGTTGTCCCCAGAGGTCAAACTCTTCATTTTGGGTCTAGACTACCTCACTGCTTCCCAAGGACTCTGCCAGTC
>PVKU01007917.1:49872-80400 GCA_004027475.1 Anoura caudifer
CCCCCCTAGTTTTTGTCCATGTGTCCTTTATATTTGTTCCTGCAAACCCTTCCCCTTTTCCCCTGAAATTCCCTCCCCTCTCCCCTCTGGTCATTGTCAGCCTGTTCTCTATTTCAGTGTCTTTGGTTATATTTTGCTTGTTTGTTTGTTTTGTTGATTAGGTTCCTGTTAAAGGTGAGATCATATGGTATTTGTCTTTCACTGCCTGGCTTATTTCGCTTAGCATAATGCTCTCCAGTTCCACCCATGCTGTTGCAAAGGGTAGGAGCTCCTTCTTTCTTTCTGCTGCATAGAATTCCATTCTGTAAATGTACCATAGTTTCTTGATCCACTCATTTACTGATGGGCACCTAGGTTGCTTCCAACACTTGGCTATTGTAAATTGTGCTGCTATGAACATTGGGGTGCATAGGTTCTTTTGGATTGGTGTTTCAGGGTTCTTAGGATATAATCCTAGCAGTGGAATTGCTGGATCAAAAGGTAGATCCATTTTTAGTTTTCTTAGAATATTCCATACTGTTTTCCATAGTGGTTGTACCAGTCTGCAATCCCACCCACAGTGCACTAGGGTCCCCTTTTCTCCACAACCTCTCCAACACTTGTTGTTTGTTGTTTTGTTTATGATGGCCATTCTGACTGATGTGAAGTGGTATCTCATTGTGGTTTTAATTTGCATCTCTCTGTCTTTTCAGTCTTTATTCATTTGAGTTCTCTCTTGGTCTCCTCTCCAACTCCTTCTTTTCCTTCTCCTTTTCTTTCATCACTAAATAATTTCTGAGTTCCTACCTTGTCTTTGGAGATGTACTGTACAACAAACTAAGACATAGTTTCTGCCCCCCTGGAGTTTAAAATCTAGGTTAAAATTCCCTGTGTCTGTTATGCTTATTTATGCCTCTGAGTTTTAGTTTGTTTCATCTGCCTGAAAGTTCTCCTTTTTCCTTCTACCCATCTAAACTGTGTTTGTATCTGAGGCCTAACTCAAGTTTTACTTCTTTGTCAGGCACATTCGCAAGAAGCTTCAATGCACTTCTATTCCTAAATGCCTTTAGTACGTAGTCACCACCACATGCTTTAGTTTCTAATTGCTTTTCTCACGGTACACTAACGGTGTTATATTCTCGAGAGCGGGAAACATGTCTTACCTATATCCACACCCATACCCATATGTAGCTATATGTAGACCTCTGTTTCTCTCTCTTTTGTGTAAAACACTTGGCAGCCCAGATCTTTCAAAATTCTCTGATTCATAAGAGTAGAGTTGTTTTAATTTAGGCTCCCGGCCTTTTCCAGATTTATGTCTATCCAGAACCAAGTGTAGTCTTTGTGTATTCTCACATGTCAGACAATCTTTTTAATGTCTATGAAGGTATCTCTAGCACCCAGGGCCATTTTTCAAATGGTAACAAAATTCTGATGGGCTTATGGCTAAGTGGTTGAGATTTAGAGTAAGACAGACCTTTGGTCAAATTCTTGATCAGCTAGCTCTGTGATCTACCCAAACACACTAACTTTGTGATTTCTTTCCTTTTTTCAAAAATCTTCAGTGAGAGAAAGAGAGAAATATCGATTGGTCAACTCCCACGTAAGTCCCAACTGGGGATCAAACCTGCAACCTTTTGGTATACGGGATGACACTCCAACCAATGGAACCACTCGGCCAGGGCTCTACAATTTCTCTTAATCACACCAACTAGCTCTGTGGTCTTGCTCAGTCATGCTAAATGATTATATGGTCTCAAGGAACTATCTTAACCTTTTTGAATCTCATTTTTCTCATCTATAAATTGGGGGTAAAGTTGTTATAATTATTATGAAATGAACTAACATATATGAAGAAATTCATATAATACCTGGCATGTGGTAAATTAAGAAAATAATAATAATAATAATAACAATAATAATGTGATCTTAGGATTGCTAAGTAGGCTAACTAGGCTCACTTATTAAGTGACTGTCTCCCAAACACTGGTGTCATAGTGTTTAACATTCAAATTTGGGCCTCAGCCAAAGACAAATTACTACAGGTCACGAGTCTCTTGGGATGCTGTGAACGCTAAATCGACAAGTGCCAGAAGTTTAGTAAGCTTTTGAGATCCCCCAGCTTCTGGTGTGGCGCTGGAGCTTCAGAGAGGCTCAGCCTGTGATTACTGATTCACGGTGGCGATGGTTAGGTAGTTAGAGTTAGAGTAGCCAGGACAGAGGGACTGCTCAGGGCTTTTGAAGCCACCTGCCACTAAGTCCAAGTTCATTCTGGACTGGGGCACAACTCCAGCCACGCTCTGTGAGGAAGCAGCACATGGCCTCCTCTAAAGATTTTATGAATGGGAGTGAGACATGGAGGAGATCCAGAGATAGCAGCTGGGCTATTCCCTCAGACCTGCAAGATAAAAAAAAAAAATCTTTTATGGAGTAGGTTTTGGGTCTGTCTGGCACACTGCAATAACCATAAATGTTCCTCAGTGATATTCCCCACCCCCACCTCCATCCTGCAGTCCTTTGAAAGCCCTGGGAGAGAGCACCGCAGCTAGCACAGGCCAAGGAGCCTCACATGCTGGCAGAGAAAGGGAATGCCGCCCCATGGGCTGGGTATGGCTGAAATGAAGCGGCTTGGGGAAGAGAAAGGAAAGATCGGGAATTAGGGAAGCTGCCCTGAAGTGAGACCAGTTTCTTCTTAAATCATCAGCACAGAGTTAGGGAAGTTTGTTCTGCATGATTATCTCGTGTCTTTGGATAATTTTGGGTCCCCTGAATGCTTTGAGGATAGATTTGTGTTATAAAGCCCAAACACTTATTTTCAGCGTCCCTACTCTTTCTGTACTAATATACTCCTGCACCCTTCCCTGACCCTCTGTCACTGTCTTTCCGGCTGATGGCTGTGGCCATCCACTTGCAGAGCCGTAGATAAGCGAGGGGGGAACAGCAGGGAGGAGGCTGGGCTTAGTGTGCGCAAGGCGGCGGCGTGGGCGTTGCAGTGTTGTCCAGCTCCTTGTGGCGTTGTATGCCAACGCCTTTGAAGAGGAAAAGAAATCCCACCCTTCCTTTAAGCTTTCTTTTGTAATATTGTTTTCCTCTGGCTGGCTGGATTAGTAAAAATTTCATCAGCTTCACTTAAAAAAATTTCCCTATTGTCATATCATGGAAAGAGAGGATATCTCTTGACTATGTTCCCTGCCCTCAAGAAATAAGAAAGAAAACAACCCGATCCGCTCTTATTCTGGAAGCTTTTCTCTTGCAAGTTTAAGCTAGTCAGATGATGTGTTTTGAAACACATGTACGTGCACACACATGCATATATGTATATGTACATATATGTTTGTAGTTGTTCAGTGGCTTCATTAAAATAAAAAAAATCCCTTCCCCTCTCCACTTTTCCAATGTTCTCAGTTTCTTCAGGGCATGAGTGGGCAGGTTTACAGACCCTAGCAAAAAACATTCCCAAAACTAACAAAACAATAGCAGCCAAGATGAGATGACAAAACCGGAACACTAGGGGGCAATGTGACACAATCTAACAGAGGCTGATAGTCTAATAAAACATCAGAAACAAGGGTCTTTGAGACAACAAAGGCAAAAATTGTGCTAAGAGCTGTAAATCTTGTATGCTAAATTCCTCTGCAAGAGACAGTCATGGTTGTATCATAATTAAACATGCTACTAAAACATAAATCCCTTGCTGATAACTTCCTCTTAGTGGCCTCATTTCCCGTGGAGTCAACTAGAGGCTGGTCGCCCGTTAGCATTAATTGGAAAGATTTCTGGTGTCTTCAGCACAGACTCATCTTTTGTGTATTGGAAACAACAACAAAATAGAAGTAATTCACTGTCGTCATTGTCATGAAGTGTCCCCTAATCTTAACGAATATGAGGCTGTGCTGGTGCTGCAGGCGGAGAGTCCAACCACGCTGGGCAATGGGCGGAGAAAGAAGACCATTTATAGGTATTGCATTAGTTTCTTGGGGCTACCAAAACAAAGTTCCCCAAACGGAGTGGCTTTACACGACAGGAATTGACAGTCAGTTCAGGAGGCTTGAAGTCTGTGGTTAAGGTGTTAGCAGGCTCATGCTCCCTGGGAAGGGAGGAACACTTCCTTGCCTCTTCTAGCTTGTAATGGTGGCCATCGATGCTTAGTGTTCCTTAGGGTGTGGCTTCATGACTCCAAACTCGCCTTATCTTCACAAGGCGTTCTTGCTGTATCTCTGTCTGCACCTGGCTGTCTTCTCATAAGGGCACCAGCTATATTCAATTAGTGCCCCCCCCCCCACGCCAATCATCTGCAAGAACCCTACTTCCAAATAAGGTCACCTGGGGAGGTACTGCAGATTAGAGTGCAGGACTCAGGAAAACATTTATTTACTGAATTATTGGTTTATTATAAAAGGATATAAGTCAGAAGCAGGCAGACAGAAAGCATGCATAGGGCAAGGTATATGGGAAGGGGCACAGAGCTTCCACGTGGTCCCCCAGCTGCCATTCTCCCAGCAAATCCACGTGTTAGCGCAGACCGACGTGTGTTAGTAAGGGGCGTGGACCCCGCCTTCAGTGAGGGCTCTCATCCGCCCTCTGGTCGCAGGGTGAGCTCCGGGCCTGTGGAACGACCTGCAGTTTTGGGTTTAAGTTGAGTTTTGGTGGTGGGGGGATCCTAGTAGTAGTGGCTACTACTCTCACAGCCAAGCCCTGTTCTCCAGAATCTGCTTAATCAGTAAGGAAAGTGATATTTGATTTTTATGTCTGAATCTTGTGTCTTTATCTTTAAGTAATTCTGAAATCCAACAGGAAAACAGACAGTACTATTGATAATCCCTTCAAACCTCAGTAATAGAGAAAAATTCTAAACAACCATGATGTCCATTAAATAAATTATGGTACTCCCATTCAGTAGAACATTTTACTGCCATTACAAAGAGTGAGAAATCTGCCCTGACTGGTGTGGCTCAGTTGGTTGGGAGTCATCCTGCAAAGCAAAAGATTGCATTTTGATTGCCAGTCAGAGCCCAGGTCTGGGTTGTAGCTTTGGTCCCTGGTCAGGGAGCGTACAAAAGGCAACTTGCTGATTTTCTTCTTCTCCTGTCAGTGTTTCTCTCCTTCTCTTTCTCCCTCCCTTCCACTCTCTCAAAATTAAAAAAAAAAAAAATAAAATCTTTTAGAAAAGTTTGTATAATCCCTAGCAAAATGTTTGGGCAATGTATACTGATCTGTTAACAGTGGTTACTTCTGGGGACTGCTGTGGTGGGGTGCTTTTACTTCTAAAACATGCTGTTTTTGCTGGAAGATTTTTTTTTAACAATGAGGAAGAGTTAGTTTTGTAAAAATAATAAAGTCAGTTTTATGCTTTTTAAAGTAAATGCTGTGATTGTTCTGTTATGGTGAGATTTGATAATGCAGTTATCGAAGATTCAACATTTTTCTCTGGTTGCAAAGATAAGTGAGAACCTAGGAGGTGATCAGAAATCGTGGCCCTTAAACTGGAAAATCATGCTTGGCCATACTTACCTTGGGTATTATTTTTGAGTTGGTATCTAATTTCTCAGTTTAATTCTCTAAACTCAGTGGAGTCTTTTCTGTTTGTCTTTTTGTCTTCTGATAATAAAAGCAATGTATGCTGATTGTATCAAATTTAGAGAACATAGAAAAAAACACAAAAAAGCATAGAGATAAATGGCTTTCATCCCATCATCTAGAGGCAAATATTCCAAACATTTTGATTGTTCATTTCCAGTTTTTTCTATGCATGTTTGTATGTGGCTGAATCTGTATTCTACATTCAGATTAGAATACAGGTATTCTAATAAGCTGCTATTGTAACCTGCTATTCTTTTATTTAATGTCATATCATGAACTCTCCCTCATTGTGGGAGGAGGAAAAACAACTTTCCTTCTACCTTTCTAAGTTCTTCTGGATGGTCTAGAAATCAAATTGACATGAGACAGATTAGCACAAGAAAATAAACAAATTTATTACATATGTACCCGTGGCAGTTCCACAAGGAAATGGGGCCTGAGGACAAATTGAGCAGTTAAGGTTTATGTGCTCCCTTGAGCTAAGGAGAAGGTGGCAAGGATTGGGATTTGGGACTTCAAAGGGGAGAAAGGCACTTTACGTGGAAATGGAGAGGCAAATGTTTAGTAAACAAATATTTGCTAGGCCTCTTTGACAGTGGGGCACAGAGCGCAGTTTGATCCGATGGGCCCCACTAGAGTCTCCTCTGTCCACCACGTAGTAGTTCACATGACATGTACTACCTATCACGCTCCTCCCTCCCTGAAGAGGTCCTCTATCTAAACACTTTTAGGTAGTTAGGCGGAAGGTCAAAAGTTCTCCCTGAGTCTTTCATTTCTTAAAAATAGCCAGCTTAAAATAATCTCATGGACAGGAAAATGGTGTGGGGATTGCCTGAGGGGGAGGGAGGGGCTGGGGAGAGGGGGGCAAAGGGGGAAAAACAGGACCACCGTAATTGCGTAAACACTAAAATATAATTTAAAACATAAAAAAAATCAGTATCCCCAAAGGCATAATTTGGGGTGGCAAACTCTGCTCCCCTCACCATCATGTCAAAAACCTTCATACACATCATTTTGAAAACCCATAATGTTTTATTACACAGAATGCATTTCAGTTAGAATGCTTTTGGAATGCAGTCTGAAAGTAGATGGGTCCAGGGTCGATCAGGGTGCTGGACTGTGATTCATTAGGACTTTTTGTAATAACGTTAAGGCTGCTGTCCCGGTTCCGAACTTTGTGTCTCCACACAGCTGAGTCTTAAGCAGAAAGCGTAGGTGGGGGGAGATATAGAAGATGAAATTTTAAAAAATGTACTTTTTTTGGGGGGGAGAAAAACTTTGCCAAGTATTGAGGGCCTTAAAAATATTTATACCCTTTGATTCAATAATTCTGCTCTGGGGATTTCTCTAACGAGTCTTTCCCTCATAGCTCCTCGCCCAGAGCAGGATCCCATGCCCATCTTGGACTACTCGTTGCCATGATTGACCCCGGGATTGGATGCTGCCACCTAAACAAGTTGTCAAGAGGATGAGAGAGGCATTTGACTAGGGATTGCATAGGTAACTAAGGGTTATTCCATCCTTTTGAATTGGAAATAGTCTTGCATATAAAATGTTTGAGCTTAAGTCTTTTGTTCATTTTAGATAGTTTTCTGTGGAGGGATTCACAGAAGTAGAATTATTAGATCAAAGGGTATGATTATTTTTATGGCACTAGATACTTATTACTGACATTAATCTTAATATTTTTAATTGAATTCTAGATTTACATTTGAAATAAGGCAGAGAAATCTCTAGGTTCCCCTTTGCAAACAAGACAAGAGATAAATACCCCCAAAAAATCACACCCCGGGCATTTGCAAGTTTTCTTTCAGTAATCACAGAGTGAAGTGAAATGAGCAAAATTGCAGTTGTCCCCGAGGAGGCAAACTCTGAGGAGCAGGACAGCTTACTGAGGGCTCCTGGGTTGGTCTGTCTCCCAGTCCTGTACACTCTGTCCCCTTCACATTATTTTCTTGTTTATGACTTCCACATAAATGTAGAAGCTATGGAAGGGAAAAAAAGTGAAACTCAGCTAATTTTGCTTTTTATTATTGATGCAGCATAAGGTGGAAAAGTGCTAAAACTTAATCAAAAGGAATTAAAGAATATCTCTATTCTTGTTATATTTTTACTCTCTGCTTCTAACAATTGAACTCAATAGCAATTAGATTTTTTTTCCCAATAAAAGCATTAGTTACACTGGACTTTTTTAGGAGAAGGACAGAAATATGGGTAAATACCCAAGAGAACTGTTGTGAGTGTTAAATAAAATTTGGATTCTAAAGAAAAGTGGAAGGGTTTGCTGGCACGGCCCTCTAATGGATTACTGTTTTGTAAGTGGCTGTGCTAGTGAAGTCCCCTTCGTTGTTCCACGTGTGCCTTTCCAAACCTACCTTGAAAAATTGCGGTACCAACGACACTTTAGCAAAGACCTTCTCCTCCACTTAGGGAGTTGACAGAGCCCGCTGATAAATTTGAAGTTCCACCCCCTTGAGGATCGGTTGAGATTTCTCTCACATATTGCTTAAGTTTAATCTTAATCTTGTATAAAAGATAATCTTTAGCCATTCTTTCCTCAGTAGACTGCTCTATTTTCCCATAAAATACACTTGCAAATAAGTCTGAGATTTTTTTTTTTCACACAAGGCCCGCAGCAACAGCGTGATAAATCCTCTCTTGGCCTCAGCTTCCTGTAACCTTCTCCATCCCTCACAATGACACACACTTTCTCTCATTCATCTTTTATTGCAATTCAATATTGTGCTTGAATATCATTAGCTTGTATGCAGCAGCCCCCACCCCCTTTTCTTTAAGGACGAACTGCGGCTGTTGTGCACATTTCATCTGGAAATTGACTTTGGTATTATAGGTTCTAATATATTTACACAACAGGTACAGAAAGGTATTGGAAAAAAGAAGAAATATTTTTAACATCGTAAACCTCTAGCAAAAATATGTGTGTAATAGAATCTGGTACTGTGGTCTTACACACATTACAACTGTCACTGTGACTTAGAGCCTTAGTTTAGCTGAAAGAAAATCTATAACCCCAGAAATGCAACAATGTCTGAGTCACAGTTCAGGGTAATAAATGTTTTTCACAGAATACTGTAATCCATATTTCCAAAAGCTGATGCAACAAAGGAATTTCTACTAGAAATCTTTCAATTTCATGGGTGGAGGCTCCAATGCAGAGAGAAACAGAGAAAGAGGGAAAAAAGTATTTAGAAAAAAAATGATACACTCGAGCGACATGATAAACTGCCGATGTTCAGAAACCTTAGCCGGCTGGCCAGGGAATCTGGTTGTTGCATACTTTCCTCTGATTAAAGGCCGCAGAGGGCAAACTTTGCATAATTTTAAGTGAACAGTTTTTCTCTTTAAAGGCCATGTTCCTTTCAAGAGAGTTGTTTTTACGACTTCAACGAGAAACTGGGAAGAGGAATCCCAGGCATGGATTGTGAAGAGCTTTCCCGAAACTGGGGCAATGAGGGAATGATAAGGTCTCGCTGTTTTATCGTCTTTGTGTGGGCCGGGGCAGGGCTTGCTGGCCGTCTGAGGGACGTTCTCAAGTGCCTGTGATTGCCAATCGTGCTCCCTTGACTTCACTGGGAGTGGGGGCACATAGGAGAAGGATGTGCCATCCTAGGATGGCAAACGGTGGGTCCAATGGAATCCCTGAGAGGATGTTTTAATTTGGCAGGCCTCGTTCTTTTGCTTGTTTCTGGCCAACTAGAATAGTCTTTTTAAAAATAATTTATTAAGTTTATTGGGGTGACATTGGTTAATAACATTATTTAAGTTTCAAGCATACAGTTCCATAATACCTCGGCTCTGTGTTGTGATGTGTGTCCACCCAAAGGCTAGTCCCGCTCTGTTCCCGTAGTTTGACCCCCTTTGATGATGAAGGGTAGACCTCTTCTTCCCCCCCACCCTCCTTACCCTCTGGTAACTACCACCTGTTGTCTGTGTCTATGAGCTTGTTTTGTTTGCTTGTTGCTTAGAACAGTCATTTCCAATAAGAGCAGGAACTAAACTACTTTTTTGTCCATTTGCGGGAACACGGGCAGGGTGTCTGCTTGAGTGTTAGAATTTGATATCACAAAGCTGGCTGGCACTTGACTGAGTCTGGTGACGCTGTTCCCTTCTCCCCTATGTCTGTTAAACTCCTACTCATTCCTCAAGGCCGATTCAAATGTCCCTTTGGAAATTATTTCTTCCTACCCCTCAGCTCCCAAAGCAGCTTATTTGTATTCCTTTTATACCATTTGTGACATTCTCAAGTTAGTTGCTCACATGGGCAGCTGATTAGTTTGCTGAAGATCAATTCCCCAAAGTCATTTAGCCAAATTAAATTCACCAAAAGTCAATTGAAGAAACCAATTCACTTAAAACAAGTTTTTCTACAAGTCTGTGATTTATTCATCATAAGACCCTTGAAGGCAGAAACCTTGTCTGATTCATGCCCGGTGCTCTCGCACAGCTCCGCGTGTTGCTTGGGGTATTGAAGGGGCTAGTGGATGCTTAGTGCTTATTGAATTTAATTGAATATAATTGTAATACAAATGAAATGGCTTCATATTTTTCTTGCTTTCCCTGTGTTCACGTTTTGTATCTTGCTTACAAAAATGCAGGCCACACCTAGCCAGACTATATAAACCTTGAGAAGTTTTCCTGCAGGTGTAGAGTTTGCCTAGATTTATGTGATAAGTTCAGAGCTTTATTGGATTCAGAGCTTCTTGGTTCCCCAGTAGCTTGTATTCTGCTTGTTTTACTGTAGCTTCTTAAAAGAATTTATCTTTGCATGCAATTGTTTTCATGCCCCCTTCATTTAGTTCTATTGTTTCTCTTTACATAGTTGATTCTTCACCACAGGTTACGAGAAATGGATTTACTTCTCAGACATCAATAGTTCACAAAGTCCAGGGACAGTAAGGGAAGCCACTGGGACGCCTGTGGATGAGGGTAGTGATGTGGATGTGGCAACACCGTTGGCTGCCCACCCCAGCGAACCCACCTTTTCCCTGCCAATGCACTCTACTTTGCTAAGGTACTGGTAGCCCTATGCCCCAGTGATGGTGGGATTCTTCCTAGCTCCAGGGAGAGAACTGTTATTAGTCCAAGTCAGTCTTAGTAATTCATCCTATTTGCCAGCGAGTGGTTAGGAGTGAGCATCAACCCAACGCTGGTCAAGTAGATGTGAAGGGATGCTGCTGGTGACTTCAAAAAGTTCCTCACTTAGTGTAAGTCACAACTGGGAGATTTCCTTCTTGCTTTGGATGTTGCTGGGTGAGGATTTGGTGCTTGGTATTGTTTCTTCTGATCACAAAGCAGAAATCCAGAAGAAGCACTGAGAAGTGGATTTCAGACAGACCGGTGATGTTTACCACCAATGAATCAGGACTACACCTGCCTTACGTCAGAGTTCTATGCTTAAGCCTTGGTATCTGGGTTTTCTCCTACTCTGAACTGAAAACATCCCAAATAAAACAGTAGGTGTTGTGTGTTACAAAATAGTCGAGTTCCCTGATAGTGAACATTTGGTAGGCATCCCTCAGGTTCTCTAATCTCAGCCTGGCATGATGTCTATGTGAATTTAGAGTCAGCCAATTCTGTGATCCAACTCTGGTATGATCCTGTACTGGCTGTGTGACCTTGGGCAAGTTACTAACTTCTCTGAGCCTCATTTTCATTCTCTGTGTCCTACATTGCTGGAAATCCGAATCTCTTCCCAGTGGTCATTCCATCTCTGATCCTCATTACACCCAGGCTGAGGATACTAAAGAATTTTGCTTTTCAGCCAACTCTTTCTAATAAAAAATTCTGCTGTATATTATGACTCCAACTGACCTTCAGGAAATGGTATTAGTACTTAGTTCACACCCCTGGCATTTATGTTGCCAAGAGGAGCCTCTTTTGTGCTAAACAAAAGAGATAATGTGAATTGCTGGTAATTTTAAAAACACTTGAGGAGTGAGAAGGAGCAAAACTTCCAGAAGACTTTTATGCAGGTTATTGAAATCTGAGTGAACATCCTTCAAGAGAATCCTGGAATAATTAGGAATTAAAAATAAGAAACTTTCATTTGGATCCCACCATAGATTATACAAAGGTCTGAAATACATGTCTCTTGTCCCTTTTGGCTCTCCCCTCACCTGAAATATGCTACAAAGAAAAACTACACTAGAGTTTTAAATTTTGGATCTGGTGAGTAAAATACATACAGCTAAGATTGAAGGTCAAGTTTCTAATATTCTATGTTCAATAATATTCACTTGAATGAAGAAATGTTCCATTCATTAATGGAAAATCCTCTATGTGAGATAACAACTTGTTAAAATATAAGTTCATCATGATATTTTCATAGCTATTTAATACAAATTGATATTTGTTTCATATAATATCTATTCATAAACTAAGAGAATGGATGGAGACTTTCTTAATATGTTAGGAAAAAGTCAATCTCAAGCCAATAGCTAAATTCATCTTAATGCAAAATACCAAAGGCATTCCCATAAAAGCCAGGAACAAGGTAGGAATGTTCACTGTCACTTATTATTATTCATTATTTAATTTTGTATATTCTAGCCAATGCATTAAGATAAGAAAAACACAAATGAGATATAATTATTACAGAGGAAAAAAGAAAATTCTCATTATTTATAGATAGCATAGTTGTCTATTCTAAAAGCCCGAGAGTATTAGCTAAAAAACTATTAAAAGTAGTAATAGAGTTGATAAAGGTGGCCACTCACAAAATCTTTTCCTTATGTTTATCTATAAACTTAATAAGATGTGTCTAGGCTCCACATGATGTTATAGTGAGGAACCTGATCATTTTTTTGATATTTAACTTCTGAAAGCTTTAAGCCTTACCCTTTCCTCTTTTCTTTGTGCCATATATCTGGGCAACCTGATAAGAAAGTTTTTTTTGTTTTTTGTCATGTATACAAAACCCTATCACAGCCGCAACCACAGTAAAAACCCAGACCCATAGCCCTTCCTTGCTCTCTCAAGCAATTTCCGGCCTGTTTGAGAGTCTTCCTCTTTCTTCCCCAGAGACCTCAATCATGTAAGTAATAAACCTTTCCATATCCTCTGGATGTGTGTTGGTGGTATCTTCAGTTTGACATTGGAACGAAACTTCGGGTGGGGATCCCTCCTGCTTTTGCAGGGTGACCATAAAGATACGCAGAAGATAGAAAAAGACCAAGGTGAATAATAATAGCTAACATTTATCAATGCTTATTATGTTTTTACATACTGTTTTCAGTACATTGAGCCATTTAATTCCTACAACAACTGTATGAGAAGGTGACATCATTACTTCCATTTTATAGATGAGGAAAAAGAGGCCAGAAGTTAGGTATTCTGCACTCAATCGCACAGTTGATCAAAGGTGAGTCAGGATGTGAATCCAGAAGCCTGGTTCCAGACGCTCTCTAAGCTGCCACATGGGAATGAAAGATGAAATGGAGGTGCAGAATGTTGAAGTAAACTTGTTTAAATCACACATCCATGAAGAGACAAAACCAGGATCTGCCCCTGTTGCTTTTCTGATTTAATAATTGACATTGGTATAATGCTTTACAACTAAAAAGACATGATACATACATTATTTCATTTGATAACCTTAACAGTGGTGGGGAGGTAAATTGGTAGAGGTATAAATTTCCTCTTGTCCAGATGAGAAAACTGAGAGACGAGGAAGCTATGTAATTAACCCAAGGTGACAGATATGTTAAATGTGTGTAGCAAGACATAAACATGGCCTTTGACATCATATTTTTTATGGTACCAGTTTTGTTTATGTGTTCAAGGTGCTCCTTGAAATATGCTTAGAAGTGGGAGGCTTCCAGATGTGAATGATCCAAACCAGAGTTTCCCAGGAAGCTGTATCTGATTTGTGGGTGCTCCTTTCCCTCCTGGAAGGCGCCAAGCTCGAATCATAAGGTCTGGAAATGGTCAAAGTCTCAGAAGGTGCTTTATGGACCTGTTACTTTTAATCCTGGTGTGGCTGAAGGGGGGATGCCTTGCTAGGGATGACAAATGCCAAAGCAGTTATGGCAGCGCGCATCTTCCAGAGACGATTGCTCTCCTGCCACGTGACTTTGCCATTCTCCCACTAAGGCATGCACTCTATTTCTCCATCCCCTTGAACCCGGACAGGCTCTGTTTCTGTTTTGACAAGTAGAGTATGGCAGAAGTGATGCTGTGCAATTTCCAGGCATAGCCCTTCACTGGCCTAGCAGCCTCTGCTTCCTGCCTCTTGGGGGTGAGACACCATGTCATAAGAGCACCTACCCTGGGACCACAATGCTCAGAGAGCCCTCAACCCTGTGGAGCGGTGCTGGAGGCTGAGACCCTGTGGAGAGAAGGAGAAACCAAGGAGCGCTGAGGCGTCAGACATGCGAGTGAAGAGCCCTCTCGGAAGTGGATCCTTCAGCCCAGGCTCACACCTCACATAGCAGAGATGAGCTGCCCCAGGCCAGACCTTTCTGAATTTCTGATTTATAAAACTGTGAGCGCAGTTGAAGCCATTAAGTTTTGGGGTGGTTTGGTACACAGCCTGTGATGACTGAAACAAGCAATTTCAGGCTGTTCCTAGTACCACACGGTGGAGAAGTCAGCAACAGGCCCAGCTCTGCCTTCTGTCTGTGGGAGTCACTGCTCACCCAGCAGAATGAACCACGACTGCCATGACCACGTGTCATCAATAATCATTTGCAGCTCTCAGGTGCTTAGGCCTTTAAAGGTAACCCATTTTACCATTAGGAAAAGAAAATACCCAGAGAACTTATTTATACATAGCTGAGCTAAAATTTCGTGATTTGTTTTGATCAAGGGGAAAATAATAATTCGAGTACATAATTACGTGTGTCTTGCTTTTTCAAGTTTCCAAAGTGCTTTTTAAAATCTATCTTCTCTTTCAATCTTCCCAATGAGTATGAGATAAAAGAAGTGGTATTATTCCCATTTTTTCAAAAGAAAATGGAGGCTCATAAAGGTTATGAGACATGCCTAGAACCACGAGGATAGGATTGGAAGTCAGATGTCTGGGCTCCCTGTGTGTTTCCCGTCCAGCAGCGAACCAGCCTACAGTTAGGCAAGACACAGAGTGGACTGCAGGGGGGGCCCGCCTCCAGCTGATGTTTTAACCATTATGGTAGGTGTATGTTCGATGAAACTCGCTTGTTTCCAAGACAACAGAATTCAAACGAAAACCTCAATTGCTTGGGAGGAGGCAGATTCACTGTCATTTCCATCCCTTTGAAGAACTGCACTTTTTGATTGGCAAAGTGCCAGAAATAATTAAAGCAAATAGCTCCAAAGCAGAAGAAAAGAAACATATTTATATGTATATAAATGTGGGTGGCATTTCTGCTGTAAGAGTCTCTCAACAGAAATTATGACAGCCCAGGAAAATCCAGGGATCAAACCTTATAAAAAAGAACAACAACCTGGAAAGAAAAAAAAGGGAGTACCTTGATGTGGAGAGATGGGGAGGTGGGAGAAGAAAAGGCAGGAAGCAACTGGCAAAGGGAGGAAGAGACCTGGCCCCTCAGTCCTCTCCCTGGTCCCCAGTGGAAGGAGCAGCGGAGGAGGCAATCAGATTTTAACTTGAATTCCCTACGTTGAGTCAAGTGGCTTGAAGCATTCATTTTGTTTTTATTTGCTTTTCTTGTGAGGTATCCACTTTGGCTCTAATTTCCCGTTTTTGCTGTGGAGATCAAGAGATTTTGAGCAGAGCAGAGATGGAATACATTCTGGTGTATTGGGCACGTGCCAGATTTTATTACAGTTTTTTGTTAACTTAGCTTATTATGGAATGGAAATTTGATCTTTCAGGCACGTGAGAAGGAGGAGGAGGCTTTTTTGATTTCTTCATTCTAGCCTTTAATTCATTCAACCATTACTGAACAGCCATTCGATAGAAGGCCCTGCCCTGCCCTAAGAACTGGGGATTCAGAAATGACTAGGGTACACCATTTAGTGGCTCATATTTAATGAACCCACGTGCCTGGTCTTCACAGCTAAATAATGAAAATTCCATAGGCCTGTTGTGAGCCACAGAGTGATTGGCGATGCGTGGCGTCTGTGCAACACTCGTGCGTTCTCGTCGCCAGCAAGTCACCGCCACCTCTAAGGGCCAGACGCTCTGCTGCGTGTTGGAGTTTCAAAAAGCAAACAAAAGCAACATGAAGAACAAAGACTTAGTATCCAGACTTTACAGAGAACCCTACAAATCAATAAGAAAAGAACAAATAAACCAAAAGAAAAATGAGTAAATGATATAAACATGGGATTCACGGAAGGGGAAAACATAAAAACCTAAAAAAACATTTGATAGAGACGTTCACCTGCGCATAAACTAGTGAGGAAATGCAAATCAAAATCCCCACAAAATGCAACTTCATTTTTACCTACTTGTGTGGCAAAAATGAAAATTTTATTAATATCCAGTGTTGCTGACTTGTGGGGAAAGGGCAACTTTTCTTTCTTTCTGGTGGGAAAGATGGTAAAATGATCCCTGATTTTGGAGGGGACTTTGACAGAATCTATTAAAATCATTTGATCAAGAACAATTGGAAACGACTGAAATGTGTGTGGAGTGGATAGATGGAACATGGTGTATTCATACGGTAAATTTTACACAGAAATCAGAAGAAAAAGTTAGAGCTGTCCACATCAGCATGGACGGATGGTAAAAAGGTGTTATATAGTGAAAACAGCAAGTTGCAGCGTTATATGCATTCCAAAAATCAATGCTCCATATTTCCTGTGGTGTAGGTAAACAGCCTGGTACAGGTAGATAGCGGATTATAATAGTAGTTATCTCCTGGTTTTTGGTGGGGAAAGGGACTTCATCTATATCTATGATACTATGTATTTTATGCAAATAGAATATGTACAATTTATTTGTGAAAAAATAGCTAGAGGGAAACAGTGGACAGAACTCAATTCCTGTCTTTGAGGAGCTTATTGACTAATGAATGGCCTTATCTGTGGGCAAAATTGGGACTAGAACCCAGTTTCTAATTTTAAAGTGGGACCATCTGCCTCTTGGACATACAATGAATTTAACCACCTGTGGATAATCTCATGCTCTCACTTGCTTTCTGCAAAGTGATAGCTTTTCCAGTTGGAGTAAATGTTACGACATTTTATTTTTTGTGTGTGTGGGAGTGGGTAGCTTTTTAATTTTTAAAAAATGTTTTATTTTTTTTAAATTAAAAAATGAATAGATGCTAAGGACATTTATAATGTATGTGTGAGGTATGTAGTATAGCAGTACAGTGAGCATATTCATTAACCTACCACCCAGTTGAAGGACGAGAAGGCTCCTGCATTTTCAGAACAGGTGAGGACATTTGGACTATTGCATCACAGACAAGACCTGAGGGACTTAACGGTGTTCTTCCCCTCCCTCCATCAGCACCATTTCCACAACTCACTAGCGGCCAAACAAATTAAAGAAATAGCACTATTTGGAAAATTGGAATCTTCTCTTTGTGTGCTAAATGGCTGAGCAGGGATTTTTCCGGGCTGCTTCTAGAGGGTGGGGAGTCACACAAAGGTCTGAGAGATGCATCCAGAAGTAAATAGAGTGTCTAAGTGTATTGAGTGAACGATAAGGCAAACCACAGAACATATACAGCATGGAGGCAGCAAAATGTGCATTTGCTGTCTGGGATGTAATTGAATATTTATAGTTTGGGAATAGCTAGTTCAGAGCTGGAGGAAGGGAGATCCTTGCTTCAGTCAATGAAAGAATCAGTGTTCTTTGGAACTCAATGGGGAATTAAAAGGAATTTACCCACTAAGTAGTACATTTGTGAGGTCTCTCAAGTCCTTATTTGAGAAGGGATTTAAGCAGGAACCAGTTAAGACTGTACCCCAAATGCAGAGAGAATAAGCAACAAAACACTCAACACACGCAAGGAGGGAGGGGGGTGTGGGAGGACAGAGAGACGGAGAGAATAGAGAGAATAGGTGGGGTTGAAGGCCACGGTTCATCTTCCATGGTCTTCTAAGGTGCTGGGGGCTGTAACCTTTTTCACGTGTGGTTCAAAAGCCTCACAGTAACATGTTGTTTTTAATAAATGTGACAGATGTGCAGTCCAAATAAAGGTTAGAAAATTAGTAAGAAATTGGAACTAAAAAGGATGAATAAGGAGACCTCAGAAGCTCCTGGCAGCCATTTGGGGGCCCCAGGAGCCATGCTTCGCAGAGTCCCAATTCCCTCTGTGCCAACAGTGCTGGAAACCAGGTCCTTCCCTCACCACAGCCTGCGGGGTTGCCAGGTGGAATACAGGGTGCAGTGTTTGACATACTTACACTCAAAAATGATTTGTTATTTATCTGGAATTTGAATTTAACTGGATGTATTTTTATTTTCTAAATTTGTCAACTCTCTGTGAAATATGCTTGCCTTTTTCCTCTCCCAATTCCTCTTCCAATTCTGATCCAGTCAAAGGTCTGTAGCCCCCAAAGGCCCCAACAGCCTCGGAAGGGCCCCTTAGGTCTTAATATTCCTTCTTTAGGACCCTAAAGAAGGAAGGAATGTACCGCTCTCATTTCCACCTACCCCAAGACTTTTCCCCTATGCTTGAAGACTAGCCCATCACTTTGGAAAATTTCTAATGCCTAGTAGCCACAAAGGCCTTTTTCCCTTCAATGTCTTCACATTGGAGAGATTGGAATGGATGTATATCACTGTGCAAGAATATTCAGGATTAAGAATTATAATCTTATCTCTAAACCCTACAGTATCTGGAGGGGCACAGTGGAGTCTGTTAGCAGTGAGACCACTACCGCACTCATAGACGATCCCAAACACATTTGGGGCTCAGACGTCAGGCAAGGCATTTCTTTACTGTTCCTATTGGGCTGGTCTCCTACCCAATCTTAGTTGGCTTTGGGGGAAATCTAGGAAGTCCTTTCTATTTCCCCCTCCTTGTAACTGAAGCCAGGGTGGCCCATCACCTTTCCTGCCCTGGGGTGGGGGGCAGGAGTGATGGAGTAGGAGCATGACTTCACCTAGAGACGAGGGTCTGAGCCAGGGTTTGGCACATTCCACCTGGTGGGGGAAGACCTGCTCACTGCCTGTTTTTGTGCAGCTCATGAGCTGAGAGTGGGTTTTATATTTTTAAATGGTTAAAAAAAATCAAAAGATGAATAGTATTAAGTGACATGTGAAACTAACACAAAATTAAAACTTTGGTGTTCATTGTTTTATTGATACAGAGCCATACTCATCCTTTCACGAGCTGTCTATGGCTTCCTTCATGCTATAAAGGCAGAGGTATTTGTAACCAGGCCCACAGGGCCCACATAGCCTGAAGTATTTACTATCTGGCCCTTTTCATGTAAACGTTGCTGACCATTGATTTAAGCAATAAACTTCTTTTACAAATTGTAGCTGCCATAGTGTATTTACTGTCTAGGTTACAATATCCCCTCCCTCCAGGAATGGCTCATTTAGAAGCCTTTTGGTTGTCAGGGACAGAAAGCCAACTCAGAGTGCCCTTCTATAGTCATGTGGAAGCTGGTTGCGATGTGATTGCTCTAACAGCACATTCATGTCGATATGACAACTTTGTTTTGCATTGGAAATGCATTAACACGTCACCAAAAATTTCACAGGATCTTGGTTTCTCTGCTGCTGACCTGCTTTCTGCTGTGTGTGCTTTATCCTTGATCCCTTCCCCAGAGCGCCCCTGCTGGTCACCAGAGGCTGTAGCAGCTTCAGGCTGGACAGCTTCACTGTCTGCTGGTTCCCAACATTTGTCACCTGGTGGCAAACGTGGGAAATGTTATTTGTACAGCACATTGAGATTAACTCCGAGCACTTGTGAGTGTCTACTTAGGCTTGGTGAAAAAAATCCATATATTTGTAATCATGAAAAAAAGACAATAAAATATATTAGGAAAGACATTAAATGTAAGCTTTGTATGAATCTTACAAATAAAAATTCTTCAAAATTTTAAATGAAAAGCTTGATCTTGCTTGCATAAAATTAGTATTTTCATTTTATTTTTTTATGTTTGAAATGGTTGCATGCAATCTTAAATCAAGGCTTTAAAATCACAATCTCTTCAATTGTGATAGTCACTAGAAAAAAGTTTGCTCATGTAAGTGAAAAAACATTTAAAAGCTTTTTCAACAATCATTTTAGCACAGCTTAAATTACATTTACAAGATTTATCAGTTCTCCCTTTATTTTTACTGACAAGTGCATTGTTTAAGTTTCTTATAATGGTAATGGATTTAATGCAATAGAACTTTTGCATGTCAACTGCATACATGGTTTGAGCAACCAGATAACTTGGACACAGTTAAAATAGCATATAAGCCACAAATGGGGGAAAAAGCTCCTGTTTGCAAAGACCAAGAGGGGGCCACTGCTTGGAGCTGTGTCTCTGAGGAGCCCCCAGGTGCCACAGCTGCCCCTACTGCCCAGCCGTGTCCTGGGCCGCATGCTTGCATGATGCATCCCTAGGAGACCTGGAGCATGGCGTTCCCCATTAGCTCTCAGAGCGCCTTGTCCGTTGTGGCAGAGAAACACAGGCAGCGTGTTTGTGCTCTGTAGGCAGTCAGGGCAGGGCACCTCCGTGGCTGTACTCTGGGCCTCCTAGCAGGTAGATGAGGCCTAGCCAGCACTCCCTGAGACTGCTGCCTGCAGGGGCCGTGTGGCATACCAGTAACCTCTGGCCACTTTCTGAGGAGCACCAGACCAGGCTATTTGAGGCCAGAGGTGACCTGCCTGTGGGTTTTGGTCACCCTTCATGCTCTTTTGTCACCTCCAAGGCTGAGGGCATCAACGTCTTGTAGAACTTCTCTAACCTGTTTGTGGCACACTGATGAGCTCTGGCCGGGAAGCCCTGCCTTCACAGACACCTCTGCAGTGCTTCCTGAACAGCTGAGGAAGGTGATTCAGGAGAAAAGTACCTTCCAGGACAAAGTTAACTTCCATGAACCTCGGTTGTTTTGGAAACATATTTTTCATTACTTTTGTTTACTTTTTGTTGTTGTCAGCTATACCTTATGTATGCGTGCAAATATATATGTTGCACCGAGGGTTACAATATACCTCCTTGACTTGTCAGGCTGCCTTCGATTAATATAATTTACTCTACATAAACATAAGAATCTTATAGTAGTAACCTTCCACTTACCTCTCTCCCATCCTTTGTGTTATATTACATTTTACTTCCACATCTGTTATAAACAACAAAATACATTGTTATTTTTGTATCGTACCATCAATTGCCTTTTTAAGAAAGCAGCTTTATTGGGATGCATATTTACACATCATAAAATTTACCCATAAGTATGCAAGTCAATGGTTTTTGGTATATTATTAATTAAAAATTGTGATAAAATACATATAGTGAAGTTTGTCATTTTAACTTTTTAAGTGTGCATTTCAGTATATTCACAATGTGGTGCAACTGCCACTGCCATCTATTTCCAAAAGTTTTTCTTTGTCCCAAACAGAAACTCTGTAACTATTAAGCAATAACTTTCCACTTCCTCCCTCTCTCAGCCCCTGATAGCATCTAATGTACTCTCTGTCTCTATGAATATGCCTATTCTATGTACCTCATGTAAGTGGAATAATATATTATTTGTTCTTTTGTGCCTAGCTTATTTTACTTAGTATAATATTTTCAAGTTTCATCCATGTTATAGAATGTATGAGAATTTCATTTCTTTTTAAGGCTAAATAATATTTCATTGTATGTATATAACACAATTTGTTTATCCATCCATATGTTGATGGACTAGTTAATTATCTTCAAGGAAAGTAGAGAAACAAGAAAAAATGCTCCTTCTATGCTTATCTTTATATTTATTATTTATGGAAGTTCTCAATTATTCATGTAAAACTGAATTTCTACCTGGTCTCATCCCTTTCATGCAGGAGGGGTAGGGGTGCCTTTGTTGTGGAACTGTGACTCAAAGTGTTCATTGCGCCTTTCCTTGGGTTAAAAAATGAGGTGCACACCACGGCCTATTTTTGTCTTTGTGAGGCCTTCACTCACATGCCCAAGCAGAGAGCAAGTGTTTGTGCATGTGGTGTCACATTCCCCTTCTCTGTTCAAGTGGGCATGGCAGTGCAAACATCCTCAGGTGGGACATACACACCTGAGGGCCCAGGGCCAGTTCCCCCAGCAGAGAAAGGAAGGCCAGCCGGGGGCTCGGGGGGCCAGCCGTCGTGAGGCAGGGCTCTTCTCTTTTTTTGGCTGTTTCCCTGTCCATGAGGATCCGTGTCAGTGAGAAAACACAACCTGACTGCCATTTCCTGCTGGGTGACACTTCGAACCCTTTTCTGGGCTTCTGAGACACCCCGGGGGAAGGTAGCGTGTTTATGTTGGTGCTAGTCCCAAGCAACACCATTCATGATCTGTGAGTTTTCAGACTGTCAGCCTTCTTGCACAATAAATAAGTCACCATGGGGCTCTAGAGACCTAGAGTTCTCTTTTTGAGTTATGGCCTTGGTGATAAGGGGTTGAAGTTTAGCTTTTCCCCAGGATGATGAATTTCTTTATCATCCTGTTGTTACGTACTTAGGTACTGTTACTTGGAAGTCATTCTTCTCAGCACTAATTTGGAAGGAAGTTGTTTAACAAGAGGCATCAAGCTGAAGGGACAACCTGGGTAGAATCGAAATGGGAGGGAGAGAGAATTCAGGGTTAACCCCCAGTCTGTCACTTGAAACCGAGGCATCTACCTGAGAGAGCAAACAGAAAGGAGTGGGTAGACGTGCTGGGACGCACAGTGGGTAATGGATGTTGAAGGGTGATCTTGTCATGCATGCTAAGCAGATACTTTTATGAGTTTAAATTTAATTAGCCTCTGAAAATTAACAAGGCTAGAAAGAAGGGCAATGTGTTTTTAAGTGGTGGCAATGGATAGGTACTGTTTGGAGCATATAGATAAATGAATATTCAATTTGTAATGCATAATGAGCTGGGTGTCTATAAATAATTTGTTTTTCAAGTTGCTATCACAAAACAAAATGATAGAATCATCCAAAGTCAGGAAATTACTGTTATTATTGTTCTTCTTTGGTTAAATGTTCAGATCAAGTTGTAGATAGATCTTGATTTGTATTGTTCAAGTTGGGTAATATAAATATTTTTATTGTCATTCTTTCTGCTGCTTTTTTAAGAGATGGGGCATAAAAGTATTTTTTGGTCTTATATCTTCTGCACATTTGCTTTAAGCATGAATGTGTTAGGTCAGAGTGTGCTCCTGGAGGAAAGGGGAAGGGACTTCTGTGGCTTCTCTTCTATCACCTTTCCACATTTATAGCATTTACTTTGTTGATGATCTTTTAGGAGGAGGGCCTGAGAAATAAACTTTGACTAGAGGACAGAAGAAGGGATCTAGTTTGGTTTGAAAATGATATAATTACTGTTCTTCCTTTGGGCATAAACTATATGGATCTCTGTAAAGCATAAATTGAGACCACCCTTTGGGTCCTGAATGGTGTTGAACTGGGGTTGAAGTCAGGGTGCTGTAGCCTGGGAACCACGCAGGTTGGTGTTATAGTTGAGGGAGTCCCACCAGAAGAGTTTGTTCTCCTGAGGAGGCCAGCCCTTTGTGCTGAGCTCAGCATGCGTGTACAGGAATAAGCATGTAGATCCTCCCCCTCCCAGATCGCAGGAGGTGAGAGGGCAATGATGTTTCTTGCAGACTTAATCAAAAGCTAAGTAGCTCAAGAGTTATGTAGGTACTCACGCCGACAGTGGCTCATGTAGAGGGGGTGCACGTCTACGGCACAGGTCAGCCCAGTGGACCCTGCTTCAAGCATCAGCTTTGTAACCAACTGCCTTTTTCTTTCTTTCCTCAAAGTTGTGCCCTGTGAGCTGGGAAGAGTTGTCTTGGGTAGAAGTAGAGGACAGGGCTGTAACGTGTTTATTTATACTTGTAGTAAATTTGTATTTCTGCTTTATCATTTTCTTTCTCTTGTTTTCTCAAGGAAGTGCATTTTAGTATGTGTATCTGGGAGCGTGTTGGCAAGCCTTACCTCCCAGGGCAATGTAGCAACTAGTACAGATCTCTAGGGTTGGGGAAGGGTTCATGGAAGACCATCCTGTGCAGCGATTTCCAAACCCTGCTCTGCAGCTGGGTCCCTCCAGGGAGCTTTGAAAAATTCAGCGTCCAGGCCCCATTCCTGAAAATTCTGATTCATTCATTCTGACGATCTGGAGATTTAGGTTTCAAAAAAGCACCTCAGTGGGTTCTGTTGGGTAGCGGGGTTTAGGACCCTCAGAGCTATTATATCTCCAGCCTGTGAGTGTGAACACACGGAAATCTTCCCAGTACGTAGGGATTATATAAAAAAGCCCCACATACATTGACTTATACCATCATGACTTTTGGTGCTAGAACTACTTTGTCATCTTCGGGCCCTCATTGTCTCTTTGATCTTTTTAAAGTACAGACTCTAGCCTCTCTCTGCTTCCCGCACCTGGAAGCCTTCCACAGTACCCAGGTGCTGGGGGTGGGAGTTGCTGTGGGGCCCAAGCTCGGGGATCAGGTTCTGCAAAATGCAACGTATTCGAGAGGGAGTGTGAGTAATCCAGACCAGGCCAGGATTTCCATCAGCAAGACCTGGTGTGGCTTCCTGCCCTGGGCCCAGCGGTGCCCCAGGGATCCAGGAGGCTTTCCGGCCGGTGGGGGGTGGTGAGGTCAGTGCACTGAAGCATCCACCCTGGAAAAGGAGAAGGCAGGAAGGTGACTGAAAATGTTTCAAAATGGGTTGGGCCCTCGCAGAACCCTGGAGGAAAATAAACTTAGTAATTTTGTTTTTATCATTGTTCCTAAAGTTCCATAGTGGAGAATTAGAGGCTAGTAGTTTCCAAGGTGGGGATGCTTTTTTATCTTTTGTGTATTTTGAAAGGGGATCAGTGGGGGCTGGGGACACACCGAGGGAAGGGCAGGGGGAGATGTCAGCTGTTACTCCGGGAGCATCTAGAATAAGAGCTGGGAGAGGCATGGGGGCGGGGTTTGTGTGCAGTTAAATCTTGGTGGGGAAGCATCCAGCTCTTCACTGACAGCCCTTTGTTTTGAGATAAATTTAAACAGGACTGTTAAGAGCATTTTGCGTTTGTGCAAGTGCTTTTATGAACAATAGTTTCCAACCATTTGATAATGACCTTGGTACTTTTATCAGAACAGCACAGTTCTCAATCTGTCCCTGACTTTGCCTAGGAACCGTCACACATCCTGTTCTTCTTATCGCTCCTGTTCCCATCTGGGAAGCACCGGGCTCTCCGGAAGACACCTGTTTTCTTGCCTGTTATTTTCAAAGCTCAGATCCCTGGCTGGTCCCGAATGGTCGTGAGTGACGAGAAGGTGGCTAGAGGGTCAAGCCTGTCTCCTGAGGGACAGAAATCACCAAGACCCTAGCATCTCAGGGCCTGCCTGTGAGTCCCCAAGTGAGCCTGGGCCTGGTTCATATACTTTTTTCTTAGTGGAGAAAGGTACCTTCTGTTCATTTCATGAAAAAAAGAATTCATGGCAAATGAGAACAAGATGATTTTGAAGATGAATTAACATCAAAATTAGAAGAAAGAGATACACACGGAGTTAGAAGAGGAAAAATATGTGTTTAGTTTAGAAAAATCCTATCTGTCCTTAGGAAACTAGCACCCATATTTTAGAAGAATATGCTGATTGTGTCCAGGAGTGCATTTCTTGGCATTTGGTAAAGAGAATTAGGCTTAAAAGAGCCAGGGAATGACCATGCTTTCAATAAAGGTTTCCACACCCTTGGCATTTGAGGACTCTACACTATAAACTCAGTCAGAAACTGAGAATAAGATTGTGTAATGTTCATTTTTGGCCTTTTCCAAACACCGATGAAATGGCCTCAGGCAGCCGTCAGCAAGGGGTTACTGGCTGCAACAGACCCCCTTGGCAGCATAACTCATGGCCTGGTGCTGGCAATTCCCCTCTGGACAATTTCCCACAAGAGGCCCAGGGGCCTGTACTGCCCATTTCTCCACAAAGGACCACTTATGTGGGACAGCAGTGTCCTCTCCAACACGAACAACCCACCTTGGACTTGTGTACTGCAAATATCGCTGTGGAGTGGGACTGGCAGGTAGCAGAGAGATGGTTCAGGAAATATCAAAGTAACATAAAACCCAGCCCCTGCACCCAGGCACCAAACTCTCCACAGGGGAATTTGCCAAAAAAAAAAAAAAAAGTCCATTAAAATTTTTGCACAGCAAAGGAAAACATTAACAAAATAAAAAGACAACCCACAGAATGGGAGAACATACTCACTGATACATCTGATAAGGGTTAATATATCCAATATTTATAAAGAACTTACAAAGCTCAACACCAAAAGAACAAGCTAATTAAAAATGGGCAAAAGTCCTGAATGGACAGTTCTCCAAAGAGGATGGACAGATGGCCAATAGACATATAAAAAGATGCTCAGCATCACTAATCATTAGGGAAATGCAAATCAAAACCACAATAAGATATCACCTCACCTGTCAGAATGGCAATCACCAATAAATCAACAAACAACAAGTGCTAATGAGGATGTGGAGAAAGGGGAATCCTTTTGTACTGTTGGTGGGAATGCAAATTGGTGCAGCCACTGTGGAAAGCAGTATGGACATACCTCGAAAAATTAAAAATGGATCTGCCTTCTGATCTAGTGATCCTACTTCTGAAGATATATCTGAAGGAACCCAAAACACTAATTTGAAAGAACATAAGCACCCCTATGTTCATTGTAGCATCATTTACAATCTCCAAGATGTGGAAGCAGCCCAAGCGTCCATCAGTAGGTGAATGGGTAAAACAACCATGGGAAATTTACACAATGGAATATTACTTAGCTGTAAAAAAGAGAAAAATTTTACCTTTTGTGACAGCATGGATGGACCTGGAAGCATTATGCAAGTGTAATAAGCCAGTCAGAGAAAGACAAATACCATATGATTTCACTCATATGTGGAATCTAATGAACTAAACTGAACTAACAAGCAAAATAGAGACAGATGCATAGATAGAGAGCAGGATGAACAGCTAAGGGATGGGGGGAGGTTAGGGAAAGGAGGGATTGAGCAAAAAGGAAAAAGAGCTCATGGACTTGGACAGCAGTGTGGTGGTTGTTGGGCAGAGGGAGGTGCAGGGGACTAAAAATGGTGATGAAAAAATGCAATTAGAAAAAAGAAAAATGGAAACTATTCATACATGGAACTACACAGATAACTCTCAAAACCATGAAGGAAGCCAGACACCCCCCAAAGAGTGCACACATACTGTAGAGATTCCATTTAACTAAAATTCTACAAAATGCTGACTAATATATAGTGACAGAAAGCAGATTAGCCATTGCCTGGAGTTGGGGCGGAGGTTAAGGGAGGAATCACCAAGGGACACGAGGAAATTTTTACAGATGAGAGATGT
Organism: Anoura caudifer; assembly: GCA_004027475.1. Classification (NCBI taxonomy): domain Eukaryota; kingdom Metazoa; phylum Chordata; class Mammalia; order Chiroptera; family Phyllostomidae; genus Anoura; species Anoura caudifer. The sequence continues at coordinate 76,865 of PVKU01007917.1, forward strand.
TGATTGTGCTGATGGTTTCACAGCTGTGTACATATGCCCTACAGATGTCAGAACTTAATAAACTGTGCTCTTGAAATAGGTGCTGTTTATCATATGTCAGCCATAGCCTCAATAAAGCTGTTAAAAATAAGAAAGATTTAAGAATGTTTATTCAAGTGAGTTAGAATTGAGAAACTATTAAACAACAGAGTCCAGGGTGAGTCATGGGGCTAATCAACAATGGTATCCTGAGAAGGAGAGATTAAAATTCAAAGTCAGGTAAATATAACAATAATAAAACCGCCCCTAATAAACAGGCAACAACATCATAAAATACTATGATGCTATTTTTCTGAAACTCAAAGCTCATCGAAACGTTGACCTTATTTGTTATAGTCTTTGTGATACTCAGGCATTATTATCTTCATGTTGTGGGCAAGGAAATGGAGGCTAAGAAGGAGTGAGCCTTTTTTTCTAGCATGTTCCATGCAGAATCATACTCAGAACTCAAACTCAGGATGAATCCTTAATCTGGCACAGGAGTCCAGAAGTTCACCATCTTCTTCTAGCTTTTCTTAAAACTCTGAGGACAAACTACTGCATTAACTATGTCACCATGCTAGTGTCTTTTTGGGAGGGCACAGTAGCTACATAATATTTGGGAGGTTATAAAACAGTATATGTCAAATGATTTCACTTTCACACACACACATGTATGAGACAATGACATATACCAATTTGTTAACACTGGTTATTTTTGATATGTGTAGCTATAGGTTATCTTTACCTTTTAAAACCCTCTTGTAAAGTATATAAATGAGTGTGCATTGTTCTTGTATTGAAGAAAAGAGCCCTGAAAATAGTAAAACAAAAGAAAAGGCTCTAGGGTTTAAAAAAATGTTCTAATTAATTTTTAGCTAATTAATTTTATACTTTAATTTTGCTAAATACTAGAAAATTTAATTTACAATAATCAGTTTTATTGTTATAACTTTTGTGTATATTATACATACCATTGTGTAACTTATTATAATTTCTTTAATCAATTCCCTTCTGTTGGACATTTACTTTTTCTAAGTTGCCATTTTTATAAGAAACTCAGAATAAACACAATTGACTGAAATATATTATAAAGAAAGTAGAGACACCCTGCCCTTTGCCCCAAAAGATTTTGAAAAGTGATCAAAAATCTGTTTTGGGAAATTTTATTCGTTTCCAACCAAGTTATTTTTTTGACTAGACTGTGATCTTAACTAAGGAATGGAAAGGAAATAATGTATGTTAAGTAACAACAGCCACCCACAAAGAAATCTTTATAACACTTCTTGTCTTTGTATTTTAGAAAGTTTTAAAATCAGGAATGAATGAGAATTACAGTAGGAGAGAAGAAGTTCATTTCAGTCGAATGTTCTTACTATAAGTATGGTCAAACACAACAGGGTTTTACAGCATCTTTAAATAGAATGGAGAGAGAAACGTGTGCATGTATGTGTGAGTTGTGTGTGTGTGCGCGCGTGTGTCAGGGAGAACACCACTTCCCTGGATTTCCCTGGAAAGGGTTGCTTCATTTCTGCAGAACTACAGAATGGTCTCATTCTCATAATAAAAATCATGGGAACCAAGTGTTAAAGGACAATTAAGTTCTTTTCCAGGAAATATGACTGTGTTTCTGGCACTGTGCTTCAAAGATAAATCAAGAACCACCGACAGTGGCATCTCCTACATGACATCTTCTCAAGATCCTCTAGGTTCTCACAAGACACCTAGACAGCACTTACCACGTAGTTTCAATTTTTTTTTTTTTGTCCAGGGATTTGTCCCATCCTGTAGATGGTGAACTCCCCTAAGGAAGTCCCTGGAAAATGCTGCATGCTTAGTAATTGAATAAATGAGTGAGCTGGCCCATGAAGAGTGGTTATGACTCAGGCATACAAAGAATGGAGAGAAAGGAAGGGGATGGTCAGGGGAAGTCATTTCATGGAGGTGAAAGGATGGCACCAGGACACTGAGACGTTTGTCACCTCCGCTGGGCATTGGGCTTTGGTGGCTGAGTTGGCCATTCTGCTCGTCCCCATGCACTGAAGATCCATCTGGGATTCAGCAGGAGCCTCCAGTGCAAGTCCTGCAGAGGCTGGAGCCATCTTCAAAGAGTGCGTTTTCTGCAAAGCTGAAAATAGGGTGAGGAGGTAGGTGGTGGGGAAAGTTGAGTTGGTGTGAGGCAAGCTGCTGAATTTTTATCTTATTTAGTATTAAAATAGAAATCTTCATTATCCTAATTTCTCTAAGCCTTCACCTCATTTTTTTTTTTTTTCTGGAAGACAAACATATTTCTTGTTTCCTTCACAAAATAAATGCAAAACTTAAGGAAACAAAATAGACCCTTTAAACCGGACACTAGTTGCAGAGTTGGCAGTTGTCCCTTGATATCTGCTGTCCCCTCTTCCACGACAGCAGAAACCCGGATTTCTGGCTTGGCACATGGATGTTCAGAAGAGACACTGAATTCCATTTTTCTTCCAGCTATGGAACTCATATTAGCTGAGTTCTGACTAACGAATGTTAGTGGAAGTGGTGGGTACAACTCACAACTTACCAGAGAAGTCTTTTTTTAAAAATATATTTTATTAATTATGCTATTATAGTTGTCCCATTTTTTCCTCATCATTCCCCTCCACCCTGCACACCCCCTCCCACCCACATTCTCCCTTTAGTTCATGTCTATGTGTCATAAGTTCTTTAGTTTCTACATTTCCCACACTATTCTTGCCCTCCCCTGTCTATTTTCTACCTACTGTCTATGCTACTTATTCTCTGCACCTTTTCCCCCTCTCTCCTCCTTCCACTCCCCTGTTGCTAACCCTCCATGTGATCTCCATTTCTGTGTTTCTGTTCCTGTTCTAGCTGTTTGCTTAGTTTGCTTTTGTTTTAGGTGTGGTGGTTAATACCTGTGAGTTTGCTGTCTTTTTACTGTTCATATTTTTTATCTTCTTTTTCTTAGATAAGTCCCTTTAACATATCACATAATAAGGGCTTGGTGATGATGAACTCCTTGAACTTGACCTTATCAGAGAAGCACTTTATCTTCCCTTCCATTCTAAATGACAGCTTTGCTGGATAGAGCAATCTTGGATGGAGGTCCTTGTCTTTTATGACTTGGAATACCTCTTTCCAGCCCCTTCTTGCCTGCAAGGTCTCTTTTGAGAAATCAGCTGACAGTCTGATGGGAACTCCTTTGTAGGTGACTGTCCCCTTATCCCTTGCTGCTTCTAGAATTCTCTCCTTCATTTTAATCTTGGGTAATGTAATTCTGATGTGCCTTGGTGTGTCCCTCCTTGGGTCCACCTTCTTTGGGACTCTATGAGCTTCCTGGACTTCCTGGAAGTCTATTTCCTTTGCCAGATTGGGGAAGTTCTCCTTTATTATTTGTTCAAATAAGTTTTCCACTTGTTGCTCTTCCTCTTCCCCTTCTGGTACCCCTATAATTCGGATGTTGGGATGTTTAAAGATGTCCTGGAGGTTCCTAAGCCTCTCCTCATTTTTTTGAATTCTTGTTTCTT